>SNQJ01S0056226.1:39158-58930 GCA_010110895.2 Picea sitchensis
AGAAGGACCAATCTTAACATCTATCGAGAGAATAATGCTCCTTCTTCTAAAACACCTGAACCTACAAGGTTGTCATCTCTTTCTCTTGGCAGCTCTACTGAGGGAAATTATGAAGATTTCATAGCGGTAGAGGCATTAGTTTCTGCCCCTAATGATCTTGTTGTCTCATATTTAAAGGAAGAAGCCATTATGGAAGAGGATTGTTCTCTTTTCCTTCACGCGATTTCCCATGATGTATTTACATTTGGGATTGAAAAGAAGGATCGAGAGATCGTTCCTTTTCTACAAGATGGGGGAGTTTTGTGCTCAGCCAGCTTTGATGATCATTCTGGTAAAGAGAAGACTGCGAAGCCTTTTCCTCTGTTCACAAATGAAGGACATTGCGAGGAAATTAGCCTTCCTGAGCAACATGATGAGGAAAAGAGCTTTCCCACGAGTCCTATTTATGGCCATTATGAATCTGACCCTTGGGAGAGCCAAGAAGAAGAACCAGAAGGACCAGAGGAGCAGCGAGAGGAGAAGTTTGTCTCCTGTCCAGGGCCTGCCTGTGAGAAGCCACGGCATGAGATCAATCAGCCTACACTAGCCTTTCACCCTCCTGGGCCTACCATAGATATTCAGCCACGCGTGAACAACTGTGTAGAAAAGGAGGCTGCATGTCACCCATTTTTTGGAGTTTTCCACTGGTCCTATGAGCATGTGAAGGAGTACATGGAGTTGTATTTCCTTCACAATTTGGAGCCTCCCTATTTCATCTCAACTTCAGCCTGTAAGGAGGAGTTGAAGAGCGTAACCATTCTATTGACATGGTTACACCATCTGTTTATGATCATTGACAGAAAGAAGGAGCTTCTATTTAGGAAGTTGCTTGATTGGCTATGGTGGAAGTTTTCTTTCACCTAGCCCCATGTAAAGGAATTTGTTAGTATAGGACCATACATAAATAAGCTCCTTGGAGCATGTGTGTTTATTTTTTATTTTCACTTATCAACATGTATTTTTAAGCAGGGTGTTTTTAGCTCGACTCCATAGCCCAATAGAAGGAAATTGGAACTATAGAAGGACTTCTTAGAGCATCACAAGGACAACCCTATCCCCCATGGAGCCTAATGTTAGCACCAATTCTTGCAAAGGGGGTGTTTCTCTCTGATTTCAAGCCCTTGGTGTAAAATGCATAGAAATGGGGTTTAAAAACCCATCAAATGCATTTTATTCAAAGGCCATAGTCATGAGCGCCAAGCGCAACACACAGAAGAAGTCCATTTCGGGCTTAAAATCAAGTGAGCGAACATTTTGTTTTCAATGGTGAGGATCCATAGATGGAGCAGATCGACGGTCATCGGGTAAGCTTGAGCCATGGATTTGCACGAGGTTTAGCTCATGGGTTCATCCCTTAGGGCCAAACTCACGAAATGATCGTAGTCGTCTGATCTAGTAGAAACACGAAATGATTAGCCGTTTCGACATTTTGGCTATCGGGACTTTGAAAGACAGGGGTTCACTCCTCCACTGCATCTAGAATCACCGAAACACGAAATGTAAAAGCCACAAGAAGGTGGGCCCATGGTCTTGGTGCCTGGTCACAAAGGAAATAGGCCAGGGTAAAGGGCGCCAACGTTTATCATGTGGCAAGGTAGGTCGCAAAACGCCGAAATCATCTCATCCATCCAACCAAAGGATGTGTGGTGCACGATCAAGTGCAATCGCTATTTCAGTTACTGGGACTTTGAAAGACAGGGAGTCGCTCCTCCACTACATATGGAATCACCGAAACGTGAAATCATTATCCGTTTCAGCATTTCATCTATCAGGACTTTGAAAGACAGGGGGTCGCTCCTCCACTGGATCTGGAATCACCAAAACACAAAATGTAAAAGCCCCCAAGAGGTGGGCCTACGGTCTTGGTGCCTGGTCACAAAGGAAACATGCCTGGGGAAAGGGTGCGAGCATTTATCGTGTGGCAAGGCGGGTCCCGAAACGCTGAAATCATCTCAGCCATCCAACCAAAGGACGCATGGCACACGATCAAGCTCGGTCGCTATTTCAGTTACCGGGACTTTGAAATACAGGGGGTCACTCATCCACTGCATCTGGAATCACCGAAACGTGAAATTATTAGTCGTTTCGGCATTTCAGCTACCGGGACTTTGAAAGACAGGGGTTTTCTCCTCCACTGCATCTGGAATCGCCGAAACACGAAAGGATTAGCCATTTCGGCATTTTGGCTACCAGTACTTTGAAAGACAGGGGGTCTCTCGTCCAGTGCATCTAGAATCGCCAAAACACGAAATGTAAAAGCCCCCAGGAGGTGGGCCCATGGTCTTGGTGCCTAGTCACAAAGGAAACAAACTTGGGGAAAGGGCGCCAGTGTTTATCATGTGGCAAGGAGGGTCCCGAAATGCCAAAATCATCTCAGCCATCCAACCAAAGGACACATGGTGCACAATCAAGCCCGATCGCTATTTCAGTTACCGGGACTTTGAAAGACAAGGGGTCACTCCTCCACTGCATCTGGAATCGCCGAAACACAAAATGAGAAAAGCACCTTTGAAGATAGGCGCAGGGTCACGGCCCGTGGTCACTTGGGGTGATAGAAAGAGCTGCGCAAAGGGCCAAAGAATCGAGTTTAGCTGCAGGAGGCATTGTCGTGTTCTCCAGGTACCAATTCAACTCATCCTTGATCTTGATCCCTGCTAGAGGTAAATAAAGGTAGGAGGAGGTGGTTGAAACCTCACCTCACTCCTTAAATGTAAGGCATGGAGGTTCTGGCAGGTAGTCTGCCCAAGATCGTCCTATGTGCAGGTTTTCCTAAAGAAGCCATGTCGATTTGATGTCCTTGTCTGACCAAAGGATCTTTCACATGCTAATTTGGAATTTAATGTCTTAGATACCCTCCTGCTACCAAGGTGGCAAATTGCTCTTAGTATATATACTTAGTTTTTGTATTTTTGTATAGAGGGATGGTAGAGCTAAGCTCCCAATTGTAAAGATTTAATGAGGCCTCTGGTTCCCTAGTTATAGATTGATATTTGAGACTTCTTGTTTAGTGGAAGCCAACATCTGCCTCCCCTTTTTCCTCTGAATCTTAATATCCTAGGAATGGATGATCCAGTTGGGTGTTGTAACGAATATATAATGTATGTTTGATTATATTGGTTTTGCAGCATCTTAATTTTCTTGAAGTTTCTCAGATATGAGAGGATCTCATATTTGTGACTTTTCCCCTTTTTAAAGGCTGTTGGAAGACTGGATGTCCAGAGAAGACTTTATTTCCTTTGTTTTTCCCTCCACTTACTCACTACTATGAAAAACTTATTTGCTTAAATTAGATCAAGACCTCACTTGTCTTAGCTGTTCCAACCTAGTTTTCTAAGTTAGAACGATATTGGTCTGATTTTACTTCCATTCATCACCCTTTATCAACAAATCATGACATTTAAACTGATGGGAGTTGGGCTCTACTCCTATTGCAATCGAGGAGTGACTTCTAACACCAACAAAAAGTATCATCGATGAAGCCATAAAGAGAACCCAGTTCATCACTACGCTAAGGGAACGCACACTGAGCTAGTACATGAAGCTTGTCCAAGGACTGTCACAACCTAAGACCCTGAATGAGATCAAGAATGCATTGATTGTAGAGTTTAAGAAACCTAATTTAGAGTCACAATGTATTACAAAACTAAAAAATATTAAACAAAAGGTAGCAAAACCTGTTTGGGAGTTTGACCAGAGATTCAAGGCCCTGACACACCGATTAACTTTCCATATCCCTGACGAACAGAACACAGAATGGCTCATTGTTGCACTATTACCACACATAAGAGCCCCTCTGATGCAGCAAAATATTGCATCTTAGACAGAATCTTTGGAGATCGCCATGAAGCTTGAATCAACACTGATGGGAGAATCTAGCTCAGGCATTAGCCAGATCATGAGCCAGGTAACTAGTTTGTCTTTACAGGTCGAGGATATGAAGAAAGATAAGGGAAAAGACAAAAGGGAAGATATATGGTGTGTAATATGAAGATATGAAGGCCATGATAAGGAAAACTATCCCTTATTTCATGAGTACTTGGCATCAGGGGCATCGAGCCCCTTAAAAAAAATTAACCTACCATGGTGCGATGTATGCAGAAATAGGCATCGCCCAGGTGAGTGCTACTACATGCAAAAGTATGTCCAAACACCCACAAACTTGTATTGTACATTCTGTAAATCAGTGGGGCATGATGATCAGGATTGTAGAGCTTATGATCTCACGCATGAAAGGTCGAGAGACATATACAACATTCAAGGTGAAGTACAACAAGAAGGAAACACTTCATAGTACAAATCTCCGGGGAGAGGAAATTTCACTCCTCACGGTGGCTACAGAGGAGGAGGAGGAGGAGGAGGTATGGGCCAAGGCTGAGGACAAATAATCTGTTACAACTGTGCACAACCAGGACATTTAGCAAGGGATTGTTAGAATTCCTGCACAACTTGTAGTTACTGCAACTCCTTCAAGCATGTCATTGAGGAATGCCCTGTGCTGCTAGATAAACTTCAGGAAAGACGAGGACCTCAGCAGAACCAAGAAGTACAACTGATATATGTTGAACCTCACAGAGTATACCCTAGAGTCGTTGTTATCACTCGAGGAGGCGTTGCTACAGGAGAAGACATAGCAGCCCAAGGAAAGACTGAAAACGACCACGGAGTTAGGAAATCTACAAAAAAGACCCCAACGTTTGATGCTAAAAAAGAAAGATAGATATTTGAGGAGGCAAGAAAAGAGTTCATAGGAGATCAAGGATCTTCATCAAAGAGACAACTAGAAATCAAAGAATATACCATGCCTTAGGAATTTGATCTGTCTGCATCGCCAAAAGAAGGGAAAGAGGTAAGCAAACTCATGGAATTCTTGTACACTTGTGTTAAGTTGATTCAAGATAAAGGTGCTATACAAGAATTATAAGATTTAATCAAGCAGTATGAACTAGGAAAAATAGATCCCTTACTGAATAGATCAGTGCACCAAATTGGAAAAAGGAGAAGGACAAATAAAGAATTACAATTGAATTCTCAGATAGGAGAGTATGAGATAGACTATGTGGTCCTCGACTTAGGGTCAGAGGTCAATGTTATGACAAAGAAAACTTCGGCACTGATGGGAAAACCCAAGTTGATATATTCCCCTATTAGGATTTGCATGGCTAATTAGCAAGTTGTCAGCCCATTTGGATGATTAGAGCATGTCCCAGTGGACATCGATGGAGTAAGAACCTTTACAAATTTTGAGGTAATTGAAATTGTTGATGATAGTTGCCCTTACCCTGCATTGTTAGGAATTGATCAGGATTTCGACAATTCCACTATATTTGATCTAAAGAAAAGACAAATGAAATTTGAGAAAGATGGCCTTAGGGTCATTGCACCTTTAGATCCAAATGAGGTTCCATGATAAACATAAACTATCAGAGAAGATGACCATGCATTTGAAATGGAAAACATCTACAAATTAACAACCAGACAACAGGATTATATCAACCCTACAACTGACAGTAATCTGAGCTGGTGAAGTGACAACGCATGTTCATCCTACTCAAAAGAAGCACTGGAGAACTGGCAGAACAAGATGTATGAAGTATCTACAAGAATATGTGCTAGGCTAACTAGAGAAATTCGATGGATTGGCATAATAGTGAGTAATCTACCCACATTTGATGGGTTGAACCCCTTAGAGAACATCTTATCAGAATTTGAGACAAGTGTACCAACACAATAGAGGTCGTTGGCAATAGATGAGGCCATGAAAGCCACACCAGAAATATGGTGGGGGACACATAAAAGAAATATTACAGACTGAACACAATGCTGAACTTTGATGACAACATAGTTTTTAGCACAAGTAGGAAGCTACGAAGCAAGGTACACAAGTCAAAGTTCCCCAAAGGACCATGTACAAAGCTACGAAGAGGCCTGGAGTGACATTCCTAGAGAACAATAGGTACACAGAATCGTCAATACGCTAGATACCACCCCTATTAACTGGTACCTTCAAGCAGAGTTGCGCCTTGTCACTTCAAAATGGGAAGGTATGATCCATAATTTTATAACCACCTTTTTGTTTGACAGTGAATTTCCTTCTGTAGATCAAGCACTATACATGGTGAGACATAAAGTATTTAAGGAGGCATCTGGCCTCCCTTTGGTGCAAGCAGAAGATTAATGGACTGTGCCCCTCTAGAAACTATAGACCTGCTACAACATTAATGCCGATGAAGACAATGATCCAAGGAAGGTGATCGTAGAAATAGAAGGTTGGAGAGATGTGGAAGGAATAGGAGTTGAACTTCCATTCATTGGAAAATTGATAAATATAAAGAAAGTCAATATCGGGACAGAGGAGACACCAAATCTTGCCAATGTCAGAGATTACTGGGACGCTGCTACCACTGACAAAATCACAAAATTATTGCACGAGTATCAGTACTTGTTCCTGACCAAGTTCACTGATATGGAGGGAATCAAAGGACCTATGGGAGAAATGAGAATACCTTTGAAACCAGATGTGAATCCATTCAAGCAAAGACCCTATATATTGAACCCGAAATATAAGGAAAAAGTTAAGATTGAGCTTGATAGAATGCTGGAAGAAGGGATTATCGAACCTGTCAAACAGTCGGAGTGGATTAGCCCCATAGTAGTGCAAGATAAGACGACAGGTGAGATCAATATTTGTGTAGATCTTAGGAAGTTGAATGATGCTTGTCTACATGATCCTTTCCCTACACCTTTCACAGACGAAGTGATGGATAACATGGGAGGCCAAGAAGTATATTCTTTTACAGATGGGTTTTCAGGATACCATCAGATCCGCATCGCCAAGGAGGACCATCATAGGACAATGTTTGCCATAGAGTGGGTATCCTACCAATATACAGTAATGTGATTTGGACTGAAGAATGCCCCATCCATCTTTTCCAGGGTGGTGGTTGAAGCGTTCAAAGAATTTTTGCATAAGTTGTTAGAAGCATACTTTGATGACTGAACTGTTTTGAGTTTGTTGAAAAATCATATTGAATGTCTAAGTCTAATGCTAGATAAATGCAGGCAGTGTCAAATTGATTTGAATTTGAAGAAGTGCATCTTCTTCTCACCATTTGGAGTATTATTATGTCATATTGTATGCAAGCAAGGATTGTTGGTGTATCCATCCAAAATTGCAATTATAGTTGATTTACCACCACCTACATTAGTCAAACAATTGCACACTTTGCTAGGACATACTGGCTATTACAGGAAATTTATCAAAGGATATGCTCAGATTACTGTGCCAATGGAGAATTTATTAAAGAAAGACTGATAGTTTGGTTGGATAGACAAATGCCAGCAGAGCTTCGACACACTGAAACAAAAGATGGTCACTGCGCCTATTCTAGTCTTTCCCAACTGGAGAAAGGAATTTCATGTGCATGTTGATGCATCTTCTATTGCATTAGAAGTAGTACTGGCACAACCTGGAGAAGGGTACATTGATCATCCATTATCATTTTCCAGCAGAAAGCTATCCACAACTGAAATCAATTACACTACTACAGAGAGAGAGGGACTAGCCATGGTGTATGCATTGCAAAAATTCCGCCACTACTTGTTGGGAGGACACTTTAAAATGTTTACTGATCACTCCGCATTGAAGTACCTAGTCAACAAGCCACTGTTGGGGGGGCAAATATGCAGATGGATTCACCTGTTTCAAGAATATGATTTTGAGATCATAGCTAAGCCAAGAAGAATGAATAAGGGTCCAGACCACCTGTCGAGGTTGGAGCATGGTGAAGAACCTACCAGTCTGGAGGATGCACTATTGGATGCACAGATGCTCACCATTATAAATATTGATTACCACTTCATAGACATAGTCCAGTTCCTATCAATAGGAATGGCTCTAGTCGAGTACACGATTCCTCAGAAGAAACATCTAGTAGTTCGCGTTGCAGATAGTTCACTGATAGTTGGTTAGCTATATAAAATGGGACCTGATGAGATCCTAATAAGATGTGTGAGGGAGGAAGAACGCCCTATGATCCTTGAAGAAGCTCATGAAGGCATTGTAGGAGGACATTACGCAGGAAAAACAACTGTGAAAAAGGTTCTACAAGCTGGCCTTTGGTGGCCTACGCTACATAGAGATGCTAAAGAATATACCAGAGCATGTGATGTATGCCAGTGAGTTGGAAAACCATCCCGAAGAGATGAGATTCCATTAGCACCATAGATGACCCTACAAGCATTTTAAAAATGGGCCATTGACTTCATGGGACCTATAAACCCACCAGGAAAGCGCACAGGAGCAAGGTATATTATCACTGCGACAAAATACCTGACTAGATGGGCCAAAGCAAGAGAATTCAAGGACTTGTTGACGGGCGAAATCGACCGTCTTTCAACTGAGAGAGTGGAACCGGTCTGGGGTTGTCTAATAACCAAAGTTGTTTGGGATGAACCACCCTGACGGGTTTAGCGACTCCGTTAGCCGATCTAAGGTCCTAAGAAAACAAAATAAAACTAATCTAAACTAACTAATCTAACTAAAACTAAATAAAACAAACTAAACTAACTAACAATAAAACTAACTAATAAACTAATCTAATTAAAACTAACTACTAAACAAACTAAACNTTAAACAAAATAAACTAGAACTAACTACTAAAACAAACTAAACTAATCTAACTATTCTATATCTACAATCTACTAACTACTAACTATAACTAATTAACTATCTAACTACTAACTGAAATATAATTTATTCACAAAATGTACAATATCTACAATTTACAGATTTAAATAAAACCTCAAAAAAACTCATAAATATTCTGCCCTAAGACAGAGAAAGATGTTTTTGTTGATTTTATAATTTTATGAACAAAAAATAAAACAAAAAACTAACTAAACTAAATCACTAATATACTAATTCTAATTACTAACCTAAACTAAAACATATATCTAACTAAACTACTAATAAATATGCTAAACAAATAAATAACAAACTGACCTGGAAACGCTCCAGATTTGTCCTATGTATGATGACTGTTTTAGCAGATCGGAGGGAGGAAACCCGCACCGAATTATCTGAGAGATTCTCCTAAACGATAGCTGCAGTGCTCTTCATGTATGTTTATAGGACAAACAAGACATAAAAATCACAACAGTTATATGATTTATAAATCTCAACAATTAGATAAATCCGTATGTAAAGATCTATACATAATTAATTCAATTGATGAAGAAGAGAAATCTGTCATTCATAAATTGAACCAAGTAATTGTTGTGTTTTTAAATTAGTGAAATAAATCAGACATGGATCATATTAATTAATTCATATCATTTTGCAAAAGACTATGATAGCTAAAGTAGTCACTAATCAAATGCAAATTGATAAACATAAACATGAAACAAAATATTGATATTATGAAAGCGAAAGCTATAGCAGAACATCGACTTTTGTCTCAGTTTGCATTAGGAATCCATAGCCTGGTTCTCCCACAAGTGAGGATGGTCCTTATTACAAAAATAATAAGTATTTATAAGTTTTCCACAGGGTAAAACCTCCCTGTGGAAGTTATCAAATTGTTTACATAAAATCTGGGAGGATCTCCCAAGTTCAACTAAACTAGGAAACTAAAATAAAACTAAATACACAAATATCCCCTAGACTATCCATCATATCCCTTGCAATTCGAATTTACCTGAAAAGGACCAAAAATGAACAAGTTAGAAGGATCTTTTATTAATGAAATAATAAAAATCTAATTCTATAGACTAGCTACAGAATCATGCGATTATGTAGCTGGTCTAAAATAAGACACAGAATCAGTATTAAAATTAATTGAAAATCTTTTAAAGAATCAAATTCAATTAACCTCCAATCACCATTTGAAAGCGAATCATTTAATTTAAAATTATTATACCATTCGAAATCAAACAGGATCAAAAATCATTCAACCGAATACAGAGATAGGAATACTCTGTTTCTTTTGTTACCACAAAGTCAGGTGATAAAATCATATGGAACAGAAATGCAATCGTTTCATATCCAATCAAAATCAACATAATCAAAACAAATCTCAAGCAATTGTTGAGCTACCTTGTCAACAGGAAATATGAATTCGACCAGATCATTTTCAAATCGTTGTAACTGTGTTAACATAGCAAACAATTCATGCCATGAATAGATCAATTCAAACTGGCACAAAAATAAATTCAAATAAAATCGTAACAGGATCGATCGATTAGCAACAGAATTCGTAATTTGTTATTGCAAATTGGGCAATCAAGATCGATTGACTCTAATCAAGATCATTCCATTCAAACGAATTATAACCGGATCTGGTAGGGATAACACAATCAATCGATTCGTTTTGCAAATTTAACATCAAACAGAGAAGTATCTCTGATACGAATCTATCAAGAGAATCGAACAACTGGATTTTAACACTATCATTGAAAATCATAATCGTTCCATGATTCAGGCATGAACATTATTCGCACAGACTTAAATGAACGTATCATTTTCATAAAAAAAACAGAGTCATTTTTCCCAACTTGGAAATGATCAAATCTAGAACATTATACGACACATCATCGTAACAACCAAATTCATTGAAATCGTTCGCCAATCACAACATATGAATCATAACGAAATCATATCCAATCATAATCGTATTCTAAATTGAATTTGAAAACTTCCTGTTCGGAGTGGATACAAAACGAATTGAATTGAAAACAAACCATTAATTTCGTTACTTCAACCAGACAAACTTAGCAAATCAAATCCAAACGAAAACCATTCAAATCCAATAAAAATCCATGAGCAAATCGTATATCAAATCAAAGAAAAAAATGTACAGGATGATCACCGAATGAAAGAGGCATTTGAATGAGAGACAGAGCTATTTCAAATCATTATATCAACCCTGATCATTCACAAAACAAAAACGATATCAAATTTTCATACCTGTATAGCGACGAGACGGCTTGATTATGCCAATTTGGAGTTGACAACGACTGTAGCTGATTCAACTTTTTTGAAAAGGATGGAGGAAGTTGTCTTTTTCTTCTTATCAGTTGCTTGGAGCTGGTCTCTTTGGCTGGTCAACATTGCAATTTGGTCTTCCAGCGATTGAATTTTCGATTGGAGTATATGAACGTCAATGTAGTATCATTCCAACCATAAATCGCATTGGTCACAGGATGACTGTGTGGGCTTTGGAAGAGCAGGCGAGGGTTTGGTCATATTGTTGAGGGTTTCGCAAGGCAATTTGATACCAGGGTAGCTAGGGTCATTTCTTAGGCAGGGGGGAAGATTCGTCACGAAATCGTAAGGTGGTTCGGGGCATAAACCCTGCGAGCAAGGGTACTCATTGTCTAAGAAACGTTCCACATCAGAATCAGAATCCTCACTAAGGACAATAGGGTCTTTCTCAACAGAGGGTTTAGGCTTATTTCTAGCCATTCTTGAAATGAGTCAGGCATTCCTTTTCCCTTTGGCATTAGCAGTAGGGTTTACCTTGGGCTTTTTGCTCACAGGCTTCTTAATAGTCTCACACTTCTCAGTTATAGAGTCGGGTAAGTCAACCTTAGGGTCGGTCGAGGGTTTAGTAGGAGAGAGTAGGATATGGAAGGGCACAGGCGGCTTGGCCTTGGCTTCACTCACCACAGGTTTGTCAACCTGGACAAGGTCAGTGTCATCGAAACCATTTCGGGTGATGAAATCCCTCCAACTATCACCATGTAAACTCAAGTGATGCACAACGATAAGCTTAATAAGCCCATAGTGGAACAGGCTACTGTCAGCCTTCTGTCTTTTAAACTTTTTTGACATTTTATATAGGCTTCGATGAAAATAAAAGGGCATATTCAACGAGAATCCGATAAAAATCATTAGAAAACGCAGGTGGTAGAGAAACACAAGTCCATATCGACCTTCACAGGTGACGAACTGTTTGACTATCATCAAAGTATCATGCCATTGTGGTTTAAGTGCAGAGATGGGCATACCTCTGTCACAAGAAGCGACCTTGCGTGAAACGAACAACAGCGTCCACGACACTTCCTCGACCTTAGAATTTCTGAACCAACGTTGTCCTGAGGAGGGTAACCTTGTAGTAGAATTGATAAATTCCTCGTCAATTTCCAACTGGGTATCACCCACCTTGGCTCTACAGCCATCGAAATTCATGGCAAACTGTCATGCTACAGCTAGATTAAAACCCTCAAATCGTTGCACGAAGGTGATCCATCCATTTTCTTCCAAGTCCTTCCGGGCATTGTCAAACATTAACAAGGCTTGGTTTCCGTTTGGCGCGATTCGCACGACCGGTGCCATGGAGCCGAGCACATGGTAAGCCGAGGGTTTGGGTCAAAAGACACACAGGAGAAAAGCTACCCAAGCTAACAGAAGTGGACGATGAATAAGGGATAAGCATAAATGCCATCGTGCGAAGGTGGTGGAGCTTATCTCTGCCATGCAAAATGGTTATTGCTAAAGGTACCACCATTGGCATTCATAGTTGTTCAATCCATTATAACATAACTCAACAGTCATGTCACTCGATCGACCAATGAATCACATGGTAAGTGTATAAACCAATGCACAATCAATGTTTGAGCCAAAGTGTTAAACACCCGATATATAAATCAAAGCCAAAATCAACTATGCGCCAATGTGTAAGCTCATATAATCAATAGTTTAACCAATGTGCCAATGGATATACATATAATCAAAGTGCCAATAGTTTTGAAAACAAGAACATAGACATTAAATTAAAAGATATATATAAAAGATTTAATCATAACCCCTATGCATATTCATGAAACCAATGGTCAAGTAGGTTAAATAAAATACAAATCCAAATGCCAATGTATTACAAACTCGATGAAACCTAGTCACACAATCAATACAAGAATGTTCAATGAGTATAGATCGAAAGTCTTGCCAGCTGTATAACGATAAGTGCAATGTAAGCGTAATAAGCACATTGACAAGAGAGATAATGACAGTTCAAATAATGATTTTAATGCGACTTTGAAAGACTAAGTTTTCACGCTTACAGTCGTGAAAAACAAAACGAAGATAAATGTGTAAATGTCGCAAAAATAAAAGTGTCGTTGAAAAAATTGCGACGAAAAATTGATGTTTGCAAAACATTGGTGTAGGCAGCTTATAAAACAATGGAAAAAGTGAATTGGTTGCCAACAATGGCGACACACTGGTAGAAGCAGTTATCTCTGTCAAAAGAAACAAATTCAGATTAGGACAGTGAAGATAATTCCAACTCAAAAATAACAACCAGAAAATAGTATAAACAACATCATTAACCACTATTCCAGCAGTGTTTCAAAAGATGAAAACGGATAATAGTCTTAAGATCAGCAAGTCACGATATTAAAGATAAAATCTTCAATACTGTTGGCATAGCCACTTCTTCCAACAGGCATCCATAGCCTCGACAGGGTTTCCATTTAACCCACTCTGACATCTGTATCCTGCCAAGAAGTTCTAGATCAGAATAAAGGACATTAACGAGGTTTATTTTTTGCAAATTTTCATAAACCTGACATTGCTTTGCTGCCAGCGGGCCTGTTCAGTACCCCGACGAAGTTGTCTTGGCGCCATGCATGCATTTACCCGCTGCCAGCAAACCTGTTCAGCATCCCGGCGGGTTTACAAGCACTTCCCACAGTGATTTTTTTTTTGTATTTTCATAGATATATAGTTGAGTGGGGTGATGCAGAAAATCATGATATTTTAACATATTTTTCAGACCTCATTAGAATTTTTTAGAACTGTCCTTAATTTAGATCCAGAGATGTTTTATTTACAAAAACAACTTCTTAAGACATGGAGACATCTTCTGAGTCATTCCTTTACGGAATAGGGACAGCGTAAAAAGATAATGGATGATCATGACGAACTTTACTCAGAGATCGAAATCAGTAAACTTCTTTCAAACACAAACTTTTCCAACACAGATATAAATTTTAGAAATATACCATTGATGTTTTTACAAATTTTTTAGAAATTATTTCAGTGAAGGAAATTCCTTTTGTCTTTGTTTGAATAGCTCAGTATACAGGTATGTGTATTAGAAAGAAAACACCAACTGACAAATTCAAGGAAAAATAAAAAAAAAGCCAACGAAAAGGCACACAAAAGAAAAAAATATGTACAATAATATACAAGGGTATTAATCAAGCAAAGTATCTCTTTAGGGCTAGTCCATTCACCGCGTAGGTGTCAAGCGGCCCTTCAAGATTCTGCAATCGAAAATAACTAGGACCCAACTTTTCAGCAATTAAGAACGGTCCAAGCCATAAGTTTTGAAATTTTCTGTGCTCTCTCTTTCCCTCGTGTGGTTTGTCCCATTTCAGGATGAGATCGACTACTTCAAAATTCCTATCAAAAGAAGAATTAGAATCGAACCATCTTTTAACCAATTGTTGATGTTGATCTAACTTTCGTTTATCTTGGGTTCTTACCTCTTCTAGCTTCATCAAAGCGTTAATTCAGTTTTCTAGAGGGGGACAATCTTCTTCTTGAACTTTCTGTGACAACTGAAGTGAAGGAAGAAGAATGTGAGGTGGCAGAATTGCTTCTCTACCATAAACGAGAAAAAAAGGGGAGTTACCTATAGAAACTTTTGGCATTACCCTATCATCCCACAAAGCATTCAACAGTGCATTGTGCCAATTCTTGTGATTTTCAACCACTGTTCTCTTGATGATTTTGATCAAGTTCTTGTTTGTGGATTCTGCCAATCCATTTCCCTGAGGGTAATAGATAGCAGAATACTTTAGCTTAATTCCCTTTTCCAAAGTGAACTTGTTCATCTCAAGAGAGGAAAAGTAAGAAGCATTATCGAAAACTAAACAGTCATGGATACCGAAGCGAGTGATAATATTCGAGTTTAGAAAGGCAATTACCTGACTGGTGTTGACAGTTCTTAGCGCAGCAGCTTCAGACCATCGTGTAAAGTAATCTGTGGCTGTCACAATAAAATTGTGCTGTTTCGAGGATGGAGGGTTGATAGGACCTATGATATCAAGGCCCCATTGCTGGAAAGGAGAATCTACCATAATGAGCTGCAAAGGAAAGGCTGGTTTTTGTAACCGCCCTGATGCTTTCTGACAGGTTACACATTTACGACACAAAGCATGGGCATCTCTAAAGAGCGTGGGCCAGTAATAATCGGCTCTTAGAACCTTATGAGTAGTGGTGTCACCACCAAAATGGCCACCATCTTCTCCTGCATGCAACTCGAGAAAGACTTTTTCTGCTTCATCTTTTTCGAGACAGCGCATCAGTACACCGTCAAAATTCTGATGAAATAGAATACCATTAACCAGATGAAAGGAGGCAGACTTTAATCTCAACGCTCTTCTTTTGGCGGAGTCAAGGTGACGGGGGGCTGACCCATGTTCAAGACAAAATCTTATATCGTCATACCAAGGACTAACAGGGTTTTGTGTGCAACAAATTAGACTTTGATCGCTTTGCCCTAGGTTTGACGTATCGCTCTCTTCTTGCTGTCCTGCTTCTGAATCAACAACTAACTTGCATAACCCTTGGCCTCTCACTATCTGAACTGGGATGATTTCTAAGTCATACTCTTGTAAGGAGGTGACCCAATTGGCTCTCTTTTCTCCTAGTTCCTTCTGCACTAACAAGTTCCTCACGGCTGGGTAGGGAACAATGACCTTCGTCCTTGACTTCAAAAGATAGGACCGGAAGTTCTTGACTTCTTTGAACACAGCATAAGCTTGCCTATCTACTGTTGGGTAATTAAGTTCAGCGCCTTTGAAAGCATAGCTCATAAAGGCAATGGGTACTTCTTGGTTCTCGGCATTCTTTTGTGTTAGGATGGCGACATAGGAGTGTTCAGAGGCAAAAGTGTAGAGTGTAAAGTCTTGAGAAAAATTTGGGCTCATGAGAGACAGAGCATCTATTATCGCCTTCTTTATCGCATTAAAAGCTTGATTTTCTAGGGGTCCCTAGTGATATTGGGTGTCTTTCTTAATCAAATTTTGTAAAGGCCTGACCATTTCGGAGAAACTGGGGACAAATCTTCTCACGAAGTTAATCTGGCCTAAGAAAGACTGCATAGATTTTTTGGATGTAGGAGGGGGAAGTTTTGCGATGACTTGAGTCCTTTCAGGGTCAATAATCATCCCTTCGCTAGACACAATGAATCCTAAAAGTTTACCCTGTTCTACTGCGAATATGGACTTTTTGGGGTTCAAGGAGATGTCGTATTTACGACATCGCAGTAGGACGGATCGTAAGTGAGCTAGATGATCGTTTTTGTTTTTAGAAAATACAGTCACATCATCTAAGTAAACTACGATGGACTGATTGATTAAGCCTCGGAAAGAAATATCCATTGCTCTCAGAAAAGTGGCACCAACATTAATCAATCCAAAGGGCATTTTACGATAAGCATAAGTGCCCCACGGAGTACAGAAGGTGGTTTTTAGTTGGTCTGGTGGAGACATCAGGACTTGGTTGTATCCAGAGAAACCATCCAATAAAGATAGCCTCTTGGAACCAGATACCTGTTGAAGGATCTGTTCCATAGGTGGGACAGGATAGTTGTCTTTATCAGATGCTCTATTAAGGTTCCAGAAATCGACACAAAGTCGAATTTCCCCATTTTTCTTCTAGACTGGGACGAGGTTGGAAACCCATTGAGTGTGCCTAACAAGAAAAATTATCTTAGCATTTAGAAGCTTATTCAATTCTTTTTGAATGGTCGATTCCAGTTTGGGGTGCATTTTCCTTAGTTTTTGTTGGAAGGGTAAGGTTTGGGGCTTCATCGGAATAACATGTTGTATGATGTTAGGGTCGAAAGTTTTAAGATCATCATACATCCATGAAAAGACATCTTTAAATTCTTTGAACAATTTAATAAATGCAACTTTTTCTTGTCGAGAACATCCTAGCCCTAGATTAATGCACTAAGGATTTTCATTAGTTCCTAAGTTTACTTTTTCATAAGACAACGAGGAACTATTGGTTTTACAGTTGACCGTCTTTTTAAATCTATCTTCAAAATTGTAAAACTTCTCTAATCTAATTACAGATTTTGGGATCGAGTTTACCATATCCGATGAAGATTCAGGAGTTCTCGGATCTGGTATTACCGTGAAATCATGCAAATTGTCATCGTGTGTGTGTTCATCTATCACCACGCCTTGAAAGGTTTCTTCCATGTGCAGAAAGTTAATAATTTGTTGATCACTGTCAAATACTCTCCAGTTCATGATGTTGTTGGGAATGGATGGCTGAAACAACAGCTCAACTGAAAATGCGTCTGTGGACAAGCCTTCTGCAGGAAGAAGTTTAGAAGCTACATTAGCTAATAAATCTTCTTCAGAGTTATTCAAACTAGAAATGGAATTTATATTGAAAGAAAAAAATTTACTCATTAAGTTCCATACCTCAGACTGGTAGCTTTTGAGATGCGGAGAAAGACAATGGATAGAATCTCTTACCTGTCTAACCACTATTTCAGAGTCGCCAAAGACGGTTAAATTTTGAATGTTCATATCCAAATTTTTTTGAGACCTTGCAGTAAAGCCTCATATTCTGCAGTGTTGTTAGTGCATTCAAATTCCAACCTACATGTTATCAATGTTTTGTTACCTCCCGGATCGATAATGACGCAGCGTGTTCCAGCTCCTTCTTTGGACTTTGACCCGTCAAAATACAGAGACCAAATTTGATTTGCATCGGGTACATAGGATTGTTGTGTGGAAGGTGCAGGCTGCATATATGCTACGATCCTAGACTGTTGTTCTGGATTGGTGATAGGTGAAGCCTCGGCTATGAAGTTGCCGAATAAGGTGTCCATCCCTTGTACTTCAGGTGAATCAGCAGAAGGTGTATACAGTTCATTGGGATCATTCAAATCTGTAACCGTGAACTTAAGGTAGCACTCATGATTTACTTTGATTTTATTAGGCTTGCCATTTTCTGGAAGCCATAGATGAGACCAATCTATCGCAAAATAACCATGTAGTTTCTCTGACTAGTCCCTGCTTAAAAACAGACCATACACTTCTGGAATATCCACAACAATTATATCAATAACTTGATGAACCTTGGGGTTAGACGATAATATAATAAGCACATTCTTTAGTTTGCCTATAACTTTGACATTTGTTCGATCAAGTTGTATGATTTTTAAAGTAGAGGGTTCAACTTCTGCATTTATCTTTTGGCAAACAGACCATGGCATCACATTGGATGACGCCCCTGAGTCTACCATGAAATTGTGCACGTTTCTATTAAAGATATCGAAAGTTAATAGAAAAGGAGGTACATTTTTGCGAGTGCTAAGAGTAGTAGCATGTGGTTTTTTACTCGCAGTTTCTAAAGCTACTTTATCTACATTATTTACATTATTTACATTACTTACAGGAAGTCTTCCTTTATCTTGAGGATTAGGATTATTTTTAGTGGAAGTCTTCTGGGGGACTTTGTTTTGCACAACCTTGTTACCATAAGAATTACCATTCTTGTCGTTTTCTGAAATATTTTGCAACATTTTTTGTAACAAAAATGGAAACTTCAATAACTCATAAATAGAAATGTTAGCCCTTAACTTTTTAAGATATTCAAAAACATCATAATCTAAGTTGGGGTTCACATTACTTTGTTTAGGCTCAGCTGATTTAGATTGCTTGGGAGGTGGAGCTATAGTGTTTTCGGTAGAAGGTTTGTTTGTTGTCTTACTCCTGGTATTATAAGGATGNTTTAAATCTACGACTTGATTAGATAACTTCTGTACAACTTTGGTTAAACTTTCCAAATCAGAGTTTTCGGGTTGTGTTTTGTTTTGTGTAGGCCTGGGAAGAATTTCAATCTTCTTCTTGGAAGAAGAAACAATCTCAGTCTCATTGCTAGAGGAGTCTTTAAGGCTAAGTATATCTTTTTCAATTTGAGTAGCCTCTTCAAAGGCTTCTAACAACATTGCCTTTTTGGATCTTTTCACCCAAATAGCTATACTTTGATGTAGATATTTAGTGTAGTAAGCTATTACAAGTCTTTCTGCAGGCATAGAGTCTGCAGGGATTCTATTCTTAAGTGTTAAAAATATTTGATTAAAATCTTTAAATTTTTCTTTTGCATTCATTTTTAAATTAGAAAGATCCATGACTAAAACTTCAAGAGGTTTGCCATCTCCGAATTTTTCCAAAAAGATTGACTCAAACTTTTCCCAAGATACTATAGTGTGAGGTTGTTGGGCAAAGTACCAAGTGGACGCATTACCCTCAAAGGTGTAAGGGAACAACCTGCAGACAACATCTTCATGTTCAACATTACGGAGTCTGATGGCTAACATAAATTTCTTAACATGGTCTTCTGCTATCTGTTTAGAATCGGGATCAAACTTAGGAAGCCATTTCTCCGGGTTCTTAGGTAAAGGGTACTGGGCTCCAGGTACAGCTACAGCATCTTGGTCCAACCATGGTCTAACAGGGTTGTTCTGATTTGCCATTGGGGTAGTGGGTGTAGGAGGACGTGAAGGTGGATTGCCTTCGTCAGAGGAGGAATATCCCCCTGAAGAGGAAGGAGATGAAGGAGGTGGTGAAGGAGGAGGTGAAGGAGGTATTCCAGATCCTCCTGCAGCAGGATTTGTGTTGGGATCCGTAGGATTCACAGTGGGATCTATATCACCCAATTGTTCTCTGACTTCAGAGAAGTCTAAAGGTTGACCCCACGG
>SNQJ01S0056226.1:58940-76249 GCA_010110895.2 Picea sitchensis
GTGTTTTACTTTGAGTGGGTCTAGGGAGTATTTCAATCTTCTTTTTGGAAGAAGAAATAGTCTCAGTTTCATTGCTAGAAGAGTCTTTAAAACTAAGTATATCTTTTTCGATTTGGCTGGCCTCCTCGAAGGCCTCTAACAACGTGGCTTTCTTAGATCGTTTAACCCAAATAGCTATGCTCTGATGCAAAGATTTAGTGTAGTAAGCTATTATAAGACTCTCAGAGGGCATGGAATCTATAGGGATTCAGTTTTTAAGTGTTAAGAATCTTTGATTAAAGTTTTAACTTTTTCTTTTGGGTTCATTTTTAAGCTAGAAAGGTCCATGACTAAGACTTCTAGAGGCTTACTATCTCCGAACTTTTCCAAAAAGCATGACTCAAACTTTTCCTAAGACACGATGGTATGGGTTTGTTGGGAAAGTACCATGTGGATGTATTGCCCTCGAAAGTATAGGGGAACAACCTACAGACAACGTCTTCATGTTCAACATTGCGGAGTCTTATGGCTAACATGAATTTTTTAATATGGTCTTCAGCGATCTGTTTTGAGTCTGGGTCAAATTTCGAAAGCCATTTCTCCGGTTGCTTAGGTAAAGGATGCTAAGCTCCAGGTACGGCTACGACATCCTGGTCCAACTAGGGTCTAGCAGGGTTGTTCTGATTTTCCATTGGGGTAATGGGTGTGGAAGGTTGAGAAGGGGAATTGCCTTCATCAGAGGAATCTCCTCCAGAAGAGGAAGGAGATGATGGAGGTGGTGAAGGAGGTATCCCAGATCCTCCTGCAGCAAGATTTAAGTTTGGATCTGTAGGATTCATAGTGAGGTTAGTGTCACCTAATTGTTCTCTGATATCAGAGAAGTCCAAAGGTTGACCACACGGATGGTTTGGTTGCCTCAAACAGGCTAAGGCACTATCTATTTTAATAAGAGATTGGCGGACAATCTCTTCTATGTCACCACCTGTAGGATTAGGGGTTGTTGTCTCAACTATGATCTGTGGATCTTCGGTTCAAATAGTTGTTGTTTGAAGGGGAATATTATCATGTGAATGGATTCTAGTCACTATAGGTGAGTGATTAGAGGGTGGAGGAGTCTTGCGACTGCCTCGTGCCATTAATTAAGTTCAGGCCCTCCTTCTAGCGCCATTTGTTGATGGGCGAAATCGATCGTCCGTCAACTGAGAGAGTGGAACCGGTTCGGGGTTGTCTAATAACCCAAGTCGTTTGGGATAAACCACCCTGACGGGTTTAGCAGCTCCATTAGCTGATCTAAGATCCTAAGAAAACAAAAGAAAACTAATATAAACTAACTAATCTAACTAAAACAAAAAAAAAAAAACAAACTAACTAATCTAACATAAAACTAACTATTAAATAAAATAAACTAGAACTAACTACTAAAACAAACTAAACTAATCTAACTATTCTATATATACAATCTACTAACTACTAACTATAACTAATTAACTATCTAACTACTAACTAAAATAAAATTTATTCACAAAATGTACAATATCTACAATTTACAGATTTAAATAAAACCTGAAAAAAACTCATAAATATTCTGCCCTAAGACAGAGAAAGATGTTTTTTTTTATTTTATAATTTTATGAACAAAAAATAAAACAGAAAACTAACTAAACTAAATCACTAATATACTAATTCTAATTACTAACCTAAACTAAAACATATATCTAACTAAACTACTAATAAATATACTAAACAAATAAATAACAAACTGACCTGGAAATGCTCTAGATTTGTCCTATGTATGATGAGTGTTTTAGCAGATCGGAGGGAGGAAAACCGCACCGAATTATCTGAGAGCTTCTCGTAAATGATAGCTGTAGTTTTCTTCAAGTATGTTTATAGGACAAACAAGACATAAAAATCACAACAGTTATATGATTTATAAATCTCGACAATTAGATAAATCTGTATGTAAAGATCTATACATAAATAATTCAATTGATGAAGAGGAGAAATCTGTCATTCATAAACTGAACCAAGTAATTGCTGTGTTTTTAAATTAGTGAAAGAAATCAGACATGGATCATATTAATTAATTCATATCATTTTGCAAAAGACTATGATAGCTAAAGTAGTCACTAATCAAATGCAAATTGATAAACATAAACATGAAACAAAAGATTGATATTATGAAAGTGAAAGTTGTAGCAGAACATCCACTTTTGTCTCAGTTTGCATTAGGAATCCATAGCCTGGTTCTCCCACAAGTGAGGATGATCCTTATTACAAAAATAATAAGTATTTATAAGTTTTCCACAGGGTAAAACCTCCCTGTGGAAGTTATCAAACTGTTTACATAAAATCTGGGAGGATCTCCCAAGTTCAACTAAACTAGGAAACTAAAATAAAACTAAATACACAAATATCCCCTAGATTGTCCAGCATATCCCTTGCAATTCGAATTTACCTGAAAAGGACCAAAAATGAACAAGTTAGAAGGATCTTTTATTAATAAAATACTAAAAATCTAATTCTATAGACTAGCTACAGAATCATGCGATTCTGTAGCTGGTCTAAAATAAGACACATAATCAGTATTAAAATTAATTGAAAATCTTTTAAAGAATCAAATTCAATTAACCTCCAATCACCATTTGAAAGCGAATCATTTAATTTAAAATTATTATACCATTCGAAATCAAACAGGATAAAAAATCATTCAACCGAATACAGAGATAGGAATACTCTGTTTCTTTTGTTACCACAAAGTCGGGTGATAAAATCATATCGAATAGAAATGCAATCATTTCATATCCAATCGAAATCAACATAATCAAAACAAATCTCAAGCAATTGTTGAGCTGCCTTGTCAACAGGAAATATGAATTCGACTAGATCATTTTCAAATCGTTGTAACTGTGTTAACACAGCAAACGATTCATGCCACGAATAGATCAATTCAAACTGGCATGAAAATCAATTCAAATAAAATCGTAACAGGATCAATCGATTAACAACAGAATTCATAATTTGTTATTGCAAATTGGGCAATCAAGTTCGATTGACTCTAATCAACATTGTTCCATTCAAACGAATTATAACCGGATCTGGTAGGGATAACACAATCAATTGATTCGTTTTGCAAATTTAACATCAAACAGAGCAGTATCTATGATACGAATCTATCAAGAGAATCGAACAACTGGATTTTAACACTATCATTGAAAATAATAATCGTTCCATGGTTCGGGCATGGACATTATTAGCACAGACTTAAATGAACGTATTGTTTTCATAAAAAAAACAAAGTCATTTTTCCCAACTTGGAAACGATCAAATCTAGAACATTATACGACACAGCATCGTAACAACCAAATTCATTGAAATCGTTCACCAATCACAGCATATGAATTATAATGAAATCATATCCAATCATAATCGTATTCTAAATTGAGTTTGAAAACTTCCTGTTCGGAGTGGATACAAAACGAATTGAATTGAAAACAAACCATTAATTTCGTTACTTCAATCAGACAAACTTAGCAAATCAAATCCAAACGAAAACCATTCAAATCCAATAAAAATCCATGAGCAAATCATATATCAAATCAAAGAAAAATAATGTACAGGATGATCACCGAATGACAGAGGCATTTGAATGAGAGACAAAGCTATTTCAAATCATTATATCAACCCTGATCATTCACAAAACAAAAACGATATCAAATTTTCATACCTGTATAGCGACGAGACGACTTGATTATGCCAATTTGGAGTTGACAATGGCTGTAGCTTATTCAACTTTTTTGAAAAGGATGGAGGCAGTTGTCTTTTGCTTCTTATCAGCTGCTTGGAGTTGGTCTCTTTGGCTGGTCAACATTGCAATTTGGTCTTCCAGCGATTGAATTTTCGATTGGAGTATAGGAACGTCAATGTAGTATCATTCCAGCCATAAATTGCATTGGTCATAGGATGACTGTGTGGGCTTTGGAAGAGCAGGCGAGGGTTTGGTCGTATTGTTGAGGGTTTCACGAGGCAATTTGATACCATGGTAGATAGGGTCATTTCTTAGGCAGGGGGGAATATTCGTCACGAAATCGTAAGGTGGTTCGGGGCATAAACCCTGCGAGTAAGGGTACTCGCTGGCTAAGAAACATTCCACATCAGAATCAGAATCCTCACTAAGGACAATAGGGTCTTTCTCAACAGAGGGTTTAGGCTTATTTCTAGAAGTTCTTGAAATGAGTTGGGCATTCCTTTTCCCTTTGGCATTAGCAGTAGGGTTTTCCTTGGGCTTTTTTCTCACAGGCTTCTTAATAGTCTCACACTTCTCAGTTATAGCATCGGGTAAGTAAACCTTAGGGTCGACCGAGGGTTTAGGAGGAGGTAGTAGGATATGGAAGGGCACAGGCGGCTCGGCCTTGGCTTCACTCACCACAGGTTTGTCAACCTGGATAGGGTCAGTGTCATCGAAACTATTTCGGGCGATGAAAGCCCTCCAACTATCACCATGTAAACTCAAGTGATGCACAACGATAAGCTTAATAAGCCCATAGTGGAACAGGATACTGTCAGCCTTCTGTCTTTTAAACTTTTTCGACATTTTATATAGGCTTCGATGAAAGTAAAAGGTCATATTTAATGAGAATCCGATAAAAATCATTAACAAACGCAGGTGGTATAGAAACACAAGTCCATATCGACCTTCACAGGTCACAAACTATTTGACTATCATCAAAGTATCATGCCATCGTGGTTTAAGTGCAGAGATGGGCATACCTCTATCACAAGAAGTGACCTTGTGCGAAACGAACAGCAGTGTCCATGGCACTTCCTCAACCTTAGAATTTTTGAACCAACGTTGTCCTCAGGAGGGTAACCCTGTAGCAGAACGGATAAATTCCTCGTCAATTTCCAACTGGGTGTCACCCACCTTGGCTCTACAGCCATCGAAAGTCATGGAAAACTGTCGTGCTACAGCTAGATTAAAACCCTCAAATCATTGCATGAAGGTGAGCCATCCATTTTCTTCCAGGTCCTCCCGGGCATTGTCAAACATTAACAAGGCTTGGTTGTCGTTTGGCTCGATTCACACGACTGGTTGCATGGAGCCGAGCACATGGTAAGCCGAGGTTTTGGGTCACAACACACACAGGAGAAAAGCTACCCAAGCTAACAGAAGTGAACGATGAATAAGGGATAAGCATAAATGCCATCGTTCGAAGGTGGTGGAGCTTATCTCTGCCATGCAAAATGGTTATTGCTAAAGGTACCACCGCCGGTGTTCATAGCTGTTCAATCCATTATACCATAACTCAACAGTCATGTCACTCGACCGACCAATGAATCACATGGTAAGTGTATAAACCAACGCGCAATCAATGTTTGATCCAAAGTTTTAAACACCCGATATATAAATCAAATCCAAAATCAACTATGCGCCAATGTGTAAGCTCATATAATCAATAGTTTAACCAATGTGCCAATGGATATACATATAATCAAAGTGCCAATAGTTTTGAAAATAAGAACATAGACATTAAATTAAAAGATATATATAAAATATTTAATCATAACCCCTATGCATCTTCATGAAACCAATGGTCAAGTAGGTTAAATAAAATACAAATCCAAATGCCAATGTATTAAAAACTCGATGAAACCTAGTCACACAATCAATACAAGAATTTTCAATGAGTATAGATCGAAAGTCTTGCCAACTATATAACGATAAGTGCAATGTAAGCGCAATAAGAACATTGACAAGAGAGATAACGACAGTTCAAATAATGATTTTAATCCGACTTCGAAATACTAAGTTTTCACGCTTACATTCATGAAAAACAAAATGAAGATAAATGTGTAAATGTCACAAAAATAAAAGTGTCATTGAAAAAATTGCAACGAAAAATTGATGTTTGCAAAACATTGGTGTAGGCAGCTTATAAAACAATGGAAAAAGTGAATTGGCTGCCAACAGGACTATAGTGCAGCTACAACTACGCGTTTTATATTTGATGACATAATAACCAGGTTTGGATGCCCTAAGGTTCTTATGAGTGATCAAGGTACACACTTTGTCAATAAGACAATTGAAGCCCTGACTGAAGAATTTGCAGTCCACCATCAGAAAAGTACACCTTACCATCCACAAGCAAATAGAACAGTTGAAGCATTCAAAAAAATCTTGGAGACAACATTTTCAAATATTTGTAGTGTGAATATGGATGACTGGGATTTAAGAGTACCAGTAGTACTCTGGGCTTATAGAACCACTTGCAATAAATTAACAATGCAGACCCCTTTCAAGTTGGTTTAAGGTCTTGAAGCTATTGTCCCAATGGAGTACTTGGTACAAAGATTAAGATTTGTTTCACTTACAGACATGGATGATACTGGCACTATTCATGAGAAGCTAGCACAGTTGGTTGAACTAGAAGAAGATAGATTCATTGTAGGCTTCCATTAGCAAATTCAGAAGGAACGAGAAAAGGCCTATCATGACAGACACATCAAGAAGAAGATATCCAAGCAAGGTGATTTAGTACTGGTATATGACAGTAAGTTTATCAAACACCCTAGGAAGTTCAGAACTCATTGGCTCAGACCATATGAGATTTCCTATGTTACATAAGGAGGAGTTGCATAGTTGAAGACATTGAAAGGAGACTGGAAGTAAGGCTTGGTGAATGGGAGTCGATAAGATAAGGGTCCAGGTACTAGGTGCAGTTGAAATTGGGTACCAGACACAAAAAAGACAGTCTGCACAAGGATGGAAAGGAGGCATAAAGCAAAAAGCAAGGGTTGCACTGCATAGTCGAAATTCGAAGTAAAACAAGAGGATAATATCTCGAGTGCCTCGAGACACATCACAGGTGAGTGTTGGGGGCCTGTTGGCCCTTGCTTCTGGAAGGAAGAGAAGAATGAGGAAGAAAAGGTAAAAGGTGATCTTCGCCGGAGACATAGTGACTGTCACTAGGTCAAAGTGAGCAAAAGAACAGAAAAGATGGAGCGAAGTGAGGAAAATCAATTCGTTGGATGAGGATATCGAGGATGACAGATCAACAAGGAAGATGGACCAAGGATGACTCAGAAATTGGAAAAATCCAACATTAGATGCCTTCGAGCACTGCGAGATGAAGAAGGAAAGAAAGGCTGGCGAAGCCCAGAAAGAACGGGTCAAGTTGACCTAGGGTTGTATACACCTAGGGTTTTGGTAATTAGGGTTTTGACACCTAGATTTCGACCTGAGGCTATCGGTGAGGGATTGTAATGTATAAATAGAGGTTGAGGGGACCTAGGTCAGGTTCGTACTGTGGCTGAGTCTTGTTATTGATTATTGTTCATTGGGAGAATATTGTATTATGGGTGAGAGAAGTGTTGAGAGAGACAACCTTCTGGTATTGTAAGATCTTCAGTTGGGTGTGAAGATCAAGTCCTACAACTGGGTGCACAGAAAGGGAGAGAGAAAGAGAGACAAAGAGAGAGGATATGTTGGCCAAGAGCACAGATCAGAACTATAAACTTTATCTTAATATATCATAAGCACAATTCTGTGGACGTAGCCCTAGAGAGAGGGTGAACCATGTACATTTGGTGTTGTGTGTGTGATTGATACTTTGATCTATGTTCTTGTTATATTGTTATCTGCATTATTGTATTAGATCAGATCTATAGCTGTGAAGGATAGATCTAGCTAGTTGAATGGTAGATGCATGTTACGTTGTTGTTGTAATAGGAACCACTTGATATTCCCCTGGTTGTAGACATTTCTATCCTGCAAGCCCCTCATAGCTGCTTCGGGTGAGACTGCATCTTCTTCACAGGTGTTGCTGAAAGGGCTAGTAGCTAGGGCTTGTTGGTGCGCTCTTGGAGCTGAGCACTGGGTCTGCCCCTGTGCCAACATCATTCTACAATCATTGTCCATGTGTCCAAAGTTGTTGCACTTGTAGCATTCCACTTCAGTGCTCAATGATTCAAACATGTTGTAGCTTCTTCTTTGTGTTTCAATAGGTCTTCTTGGGTAACCATTTTGTGTATAACTTTCAAAGTTGTTTATGTTCTTCCTATTAGCTCTGCAATTTACAGCTTTATGTCCAAAATTATTGCATGCATAACATAAACCAAAAAATATTGTTTGATACCTAGGAGTTGAATATATTATTAAAGGATTTAATTTTATGAATCCTTCTTCTTCCCATGGACTATTTGTTTATGTCGGCCATTGATTCTGAAATCTGAATCTTCTTGTTGGAGAAATGTCTCTGTAATCTTCCTTGTAGGTCTTCATATCCACTTTGATTGTTTCTACATAACTTTTTGGGTATGTTTCTTGTTCTGTTTCTTTGGATCTTGATCCCTTTTTTGTCTGATTGTATCCAAGTCTGGACTTGTCACGATGAGGATTTTTACTGTTGATAATGTCATCCAAAAATTTTGGGATGTTCTACATATTTTTCTTTTGAAGATCCTTTCTCAATGTGACAATCTTTGCTTCCAAATTTCCGATGATCATGTCTCTTTCTTATAGTTTTTATTTGAGTGCTTCTTCAATTCTTTTATCTTATTCTATTTGAACCTTCAATTTGATGATCATTTGTTCTAGTTCCTGAGTGTCTTCGTTATTGTCTAGTTTTGCTTGTAGCTTCTTGTTTTTCTTATTTTCTCTTCTTATAACTTCTATGGCACTCAAAAATTCTTCTCGATAGTCAACTTCTGCCTCTTCATATTCTTCATCGGTGTCTTCATTATCATTGTCTTCTACTTCCATGAATATAACTCTTTCTGTCTTAGTATCACTAACTTCATATTCATCTGATGAGGACATGTCTTCTTTGGTTCATAAGCTTTTCTCGAAAGCTTTCTTTTTGGTTCTTTTTCCTTTATATGTTTGTTTTCTATTTGAGTAATCTTCACCATTCCTCTTATTTTTCTTATGAGGACATTTGTTAGAAAAATTACCAATACCATCACAATCAAAACAAATCAATGGAAGCTTACCTTTATGTCTTCCATTGGTTCCCTTGTTCAATCTTCTGACAAAGTTGGAAAATTCTTCTTCATCATCTTCTGAGAAGTCATTGTTGCTTATATGTTCCTTTTTCTTTCCCTTTTTCTTTAACCTTTTGGATTCTTTGAAATCTTCTTCTTTTATATCTGGATTTTCTTTTTTAGTTATCATTTCATATGCTATGAATATTCCATGTAGTTTGTCCATGCTTATTGATTTTAGATCTTCTCTTTCTTCTAGTGATAATATCTTGGGATTAAATCTCATAGGAATATATCTTAGTACCTTTTGAACAATTACAGATAATTAAATTTCTTCTCCCAATCCTATGATTGCATTCACTGTTTTATAGACTCATAAGATGTAAGCTACAATATTCTCATCTTCCTTCATGTTTAGTTGTTCGAATTGACCCTTGTAAGTTTGAAGCTTTGTTGCTTTGACTTTTGAATATCCTTCATAAATATTTTGAAGTTTGTCCCAAATCTCTTTAGTGGATTTACAATGTACAACTTTGGTATATACTAATTCACCAAGACCATTGAGAAGTGCATTTGTGGCTTTGGAATTATTTTGACCGAGTTTCATTGATTTTTCACTTGTTGGCGGAATTGTTGGTTCTTTGTATCCATCTACTATTGATTGCCAAATTTCAAATCCATGTTATTGTATGTATGTTTCCATCCTTCTGATAGGTAATGCATACTTTTTTCCATCAAACTATGGCATTCCATTTTTATACATGTTAGTCCTCTCCATGATCTACCTTTCAAAGGATAAACTGATTTATGAAGGAACCTACTCTGATACCAATTGTTGGATTACTGAGAGGGGGGGTGAATCAGTAATAGAGCAATCTAATCCTTTTTAACCATAAATGCAAGTGTTATATCAATGTAGAATTATATTCCAATAGTTTCAGAGTAAATAAACAATGAACAAATGAGAAATCATACACATACACAGTACACTGGTGTTTCTACGTGGAAACCCAAAGCAGGAGAAAACCATGGAACGATTTTTCTTATATGTCCTTAAGATTTACATTCATTAGAAGTACCAACTTCCTTTGTTTTCTAGATGCAACTAGAACAAGGATCCAACCCCCTAGTTTCTCAGGATACAACCTGAAGTAAGCTTCAACTCCCCAATTATCTAGCTACAACTAGAAGGAGGCTACAACCCCCTATGTTCTCCAGCTACAATCGGAAGGTGGATACAACCACCTATCCTTGGCCCGTCCAACCGCCCTAAAATATAAATGTCAAATGTAGAAATTGAATATGTCATTGCAACAACCTGTTATGTCAAATATATCACTGAGAAACTTGTCACTGTATACTCATCAACCAATCTGATTTGATCACATATACCTCAAACACTATACCACAAGTCTGTACCTCAAACCATGTGCTAGAACCTCACTGTTATACAACCTCTATATGTACCAATAACTTCAACAACATACCTCAACCAAAAGCCATCAATCATGAATCAATACTAAACTTCAGTAGATATGCCTCAGATCAAATCTACAGCAAGCCATAAAATCCCAAGAGGGCATCCAACATATTTACAAGGAAAAACCTCAACTTGATTCATAAATTCAACACTACACATATGAAAACCATACCTTTTCTTCTTCTATTAGCGTTCTGTTGCCGTGGTTTTTTTCCATGAATCCACTTCTGTGATGTTTCTATCACGATTTGTTTTCCGTGATTTTTCCGCTGCACTTTCTGTGTCGCACTTTTCCTGCTGCAATTTTTCTGTCGCACTTTTTCTGCTACAATTTTCCTGACGCACTTTTCCTGCTGCACTTTTTTTGCTGCACTTTTTCTGCTGCACTTTTTCTGCCGCACATTTTCTACTGCAGTTTCCCTGCCGCACTTTTTGTGCTACAATTTTTATGGCGCACTTTTTCTCTATCAATAATACCTACCCAAATAACCTTTCACAAACATAGATATTCGAGAACTTCTCAAGTTGAATTTGAATGAGAGACCTTTGTCTTTTATTTATACTTTTATGTAGCTTCCTCAAGGGGTTACCTTTTAATCATCTTAACCCACTTTCCTTATTTTAGGGCTAACCCACTTCTAACCACTTGTCCGCTTAGTAATTTCTCCATTAAATTTATTATTTAAATAATTTCTTTTGTATCCAATTTGACTTATAGTACACTCGTCACTTCACTTTATTATTTACCTTCTAAAATATCTTAAACCACTTTCCTTATTTTAGGGCTAACCCATTTCTAACCACTTGTCCACTTAGTAATTTCTCCATTAACTTTATTATTTAAATAATTTCTTTTGTATCCACTTTGCCTTATAGTACACTCATCACTTCACTTTATTATTTAAATAATTTCTTCTTTGCAACCACTTTGACTACTTTGACCTTTTGGGGCTCCTAGATGACTCATGAGGGTTCTCCAACTTCACATGGCCATAACTCTATAACCGTGAGGATTTATGTGATGTTCCACATACCAACGAAAATGGAATGACATGTACTATCCATATACAATAGTATTACCTACAAATATATCAAAACTCATACCATTATCCATCAAACAAAATTGGTTCCATTACCCAAACCTTTGTGCTACTAGAATTTGCTACCAGAATTTCTTCAAGGGTTTACGTCAATCAATACCAACCTAATTAATAGACAAATTCTATGGGAAACTGAGATAAAACCAAGTCCATATGACTAATTTACTTTGCATTCTCCTGTAACTTTGTCGTAGGGAACTCTAAATATCTTGATGTTATATTCATCACCTGTCACTTTCCTGATGTTGCAGATGGTTGGGATGTTATCATTTGAGCCTCTGTTGTATGCATCATACTTGGAATATTCTCTTGTTTACCTATTATAACTAGCACTAACCTCATTGTCTCCAAAATTTGTCGCAATGTGGAAATCTGCACTTGCACATTTGAGTGCATTTCTTCTTGGTTCTGCATCGCTTGCTCAAAAGCCACATCAGTAACCTGTTTGACTTGATCTGCAATCTTGTCTAAGTCATCGTCTATTATTTATTGAATGGTCATTTCCTTTACAAATTTCATCTTCTTTCTCTGTTGGATTGATTTCTCCTTGTCTATGTCTTTCTTCTTCTCTCTCGGGCTCAGTACAGTCATTTTTGTGTTGCATGTTCCATTTCCTTTTTTTCCCTATCCTTCTTCTTCATCATCATATTTTATTTCTTACATGATATGTCCAATTTCTTCTTCTGTCACCCAGTGTTATTGGATAAATCCGTAGGTGTGAACACTAACCGATCTCCCTAGATCCACCTGGATCTAGAACAAAACAGGATAGGACAATACTCTTTCCCTAAGTTTTGACTGTTGAATTAACTAGGAGGAAGAAACAAGTAACATACCTTATTATCACTTCCTAGGGTCTTTGTTTCTCCTTCTTCACTCCAGTGCTCTCATGAAGTCCAGACCAAGACAACACAAACCAACCAAAGTGAAGATAGCACAATATATTCAACAGTTAACCTATGCATATGATCAAGGAATTACACAATAAAGTGAGATTAACTTTATAGGAAAGGGACATGCCACTGTATCATATTAATGGAAAGTAAAGCTTACAACCTAAGCCTTGATGTCTCAAACTTCCTTTCGATGTCCCTTGGCTCTGACACACACACTTGCTCAATCCTTGCATGAAGAAGATCAAATCCTCTTGGTAGACTTGCTAGGGTCTCCAAGTTGTTGTTCAATGTTGAGTCCTTCACACAATTCTTTCACCAATTCTCCAATGAATCTTTCTTAACCTTTTCCATGAGATTTCTCTCAATATATAGGAGAGAATGAATTAGTTACTTGGATAAGAATCATCCCAAAATATCAGGGAATCCAGTACTCGGATAACCATTTGAATGCCATCTCATCCTTCTAGAAGATTCCCTTCTAGAAGCATCGAGAATTCATCTTTTTCCTTGCTTTAGGAATAGTTTGCACCCTATCAGTTCAACACAGTGTGAACTTCTTGCACCCTGGCTTAAGGCAGCCTGCGAGAATCAAGCATTCTCGCAGGCAAATATACTAGCAACCTACGAACCTTCTTCAAAAATGAGATTTATGGAAAGAGAAGAAAGTAACTTTTCTCAAGAGAAAGTTCTTATTAAGAGCCTGAGTACACCATAATCAATACATCATCATGATGACCAAAATCATGGGTAACACCCAGTATCTCGTGGGCATGCATTCCTGAGCTGGGTCCTTCTTCGCTTGAATGTACATATGATGGTTCCCTTCCTTAAATCATGCAATTGACCACATGCAGTAATATGTGTGGTGTCTTCTAGATGATTTCTTGAATTACTTCCTTGTTTATGTAGAATGTAATGTTGTTATCCATTTGTTTCTCCTTTTGCTCAGTATGCGACAAGTTAGAATTTCTCGTTGCCAAACATGTTTTACTCAATTCTAACAAAAACTATGAGTCTTCCATCTCCACCCAAGACACTAAGGCTATTAGTATTAAAATTCATGTGTAATGGAAATTTGTTCCCCTGTCTTCGTCTTCCTTTAAATATATAAAGAAGTGGTTGACAAAGAAATTTTCCCAGTTCATATGTACGCCTTCTACACATTTCTTTGTTGCTTCTATTACAACTGCTGGAAAATTATCCTTGCAACACTTCCTCAGCAATTTGCATTCCAATACTTGCATCACAAACCTAACGCACCCATCATTTATACTTTCTACGTCGAGATCGCGCTCTCCTATAAATGTATCAAACTTCTCTTTCATTCTCTCTGACAAAGATTTCTCGTTTGACTTGTCTGTAAATAGTGTTAATGGGTCCTCGCATTGTGTAGGTAATCATGTTATCAACGCAACTAACTCTATGTCAGTCTACATCAGCCTATCCAACCACAAAAATCCTCCATGGATGCATATTAACAACATCTTAACACATGTGTTGATCTTGGCACTCCTACCAAAGTATGGGATTTCTAACAAGTTCAGAATCCCTAATTTCACCAACCCTACTGCCCAAGTCTTTGGATCAACCCATATAAACATTGTCTCTGGGTAGATGAATGTCTTCATATATCTCCGTTGTGATAACTCCAGGAAATTCTTCTCATTTGATAGGTCATGATCTGCGAACTTCAAATTTAGTAATTCTCCTAGCATGTCTCCTTGAACTATTACACCTGGTGGAATTTCTATATCCACGAGCTCATACTTCACCTCCTTCTGCAACTCAATCATCCTTGCTGACAACTTTCTAGGTGGTATGTAATCCTTCTGAAAATTGGTCGAACTCAGCTCTGACGTAGATTCTCCTGGGATCTCTTCCTGCACTGGTATTACTAGTGGCTCAGTGTGTTGTTTCTTCATCCCTAATGTTGATGTCGGTGTTGCGTTGGGTGGGTCCATATCTCTCTACAACTACTCTCTACAACTTTTCTTACTCGGCTCTATTTGTGTTCACTCAACTCTTTGCTCTCACTACTCTCTATGAAAATTGAAATGACAATAACTTCTTTTTGTCGACCCTTCAACTACTTTTATCACCTATCACCATTTTTTATATTATTTTCTACGCCCAAAATTGCAGTCTAATCCACTTAATTTATCCTTTAATTTGTGCCTTAACGCTTCATTAACTTCGTATCTTCTGGTGGATCATGTGTTAGAGTTTCTAGCCTATCAAAATCCTCTTGTTTCTTTTTCATTTATAACTACACGGTGCCACTACTTTGTCATCATGTTCACTATTTAATGCACATCCCACATGTGTGTTCATAAATTATTTTTCCTCCTTCTTCATAGATCTTTGTCGCAATCCAATTCTCCTTCTTCTGCACGATTCCTTCCTCTTTACTACTTCTCTGTGACATTCTCTATTTTAATTTCTTACTATTTTAATTATTTGAACAATACATTTATTCTTGACATCAACCTTTTGTCTCTTATCTCACATATTTTATTGATTTTATTCTTTTCCTTTTTATCTATAATACACTATTATACAATTACTATGGTACCCATACTTGGTGCTTAGACTAGTGCACGGAAGAACAGTTTTCCCTATACAATTTCAGCTAACTACCATTAACCAGTCCTTCCACAACTTCTCCATTCAGTTTCTCCAACTGAACAACACCTACTTCTATCACAAATATGATCACATATGGGCCTAGCCAATGCATTTGAAATTTTCCAAGGTGTTGCAAAAACTTGTCATAGAGTAACAATAAGTATCCCTTTTGGAACATCTTGTGTTTGATATGTCTGTCATGCCAAGATTTCTCATGCACTTTCTAAACCTGCGAAAAAACGATCTTCTTCTAGTTCCATTAGTTCTGACAATCTCTTCTCCACTATACAATAATATTTAATTTATGTCAATGCATAAATGTGCAAGCTCGATATGATGATTTTCATAGGCATAAAAACTTATTGTTCATACGTCAATTTGAATGGAGTTTGTCCTGTCAAGTTCTTACTTGTGGTCCTATATGACCAAAGTACTGCAGGAATCCTTAAGTACCATTCATCAGGGCTTACATTACAAATCTCTATCAGTGCATATTCCAGGATTTTATTGAATGATTCTTGTTGGCACAGGGGCATACCTAGGGTTCAACGCTTCAACAATGCACCAACCAAACCCTAACTACTGGCCCTTTCGGCAAAACCTGCGAAGCAGATGAAGTCTCACCCGAGGTAGATACACGGAGGGTTACAAGAATTAGGTGTCTGTAACCTCACTAGGACACAAATCCGTGATAACAACAATTCGCAAAGGAATTTAATAACACTTAGAATATGATATGGATTACTTCATTAGCTTTATTAACATCACAGAAAAAACCCTAAGATAGATCGATGTAGTAGCAGTAAAGATTAAGAACTTCAACTACTCAGCACACAACACAAAGTTATATCTAACATTCATTAACCCTTAACACATGTGAAGCACTAAGAATCTATAGATCTATCTAACATGCATACTAAAAAAGAGATAAGAAGATAAATGACAAACATAACATAGAACAAAGCACATAAAAGACACAAGATATACATGGTTCACCCCAGTGTGGGGCTACGTCCACCAACTAATTCACCTTATTTAGTATTCCTCTGAATCTCTTACTTTCATCGGCTCCTGTGCACTAAGCCACAGAGCCAAGATTCGCAGGGGACAGGAGATCTACGCACTGAGCACCAGATCCTCCTTCCTAAAATTAGGTCAAGGTACAAAACCAAATCCTTTATCAAGCACAGAGACTTACATGCACTTTCTGTTGCACGAAGCACTCATAACATATTGCACTTAGCTACTTAGACTTCACTCTCTAATTATCTTACATCGCTTTGCTACTTCTACCTTACAATCTTACTTATTTATACTTTTACAATAAGGCCTAATCATGGGTAAACCCATGGGCTAACATCCCATAACCCATTACAAAAACCCTAAGAACCCCTTGTTGGGTCCACATAGCCCTCAAAACAAGTGAGATCTGCGATCTCATCTCCCCCATGGTGCTCCATCTTCGATCCTCGCATTGAAGTCCAAAAGTTTGTCCAAACCTGGCCATGGTTTTCTAAAAACTTGGTCAAGGGCCAATAGGCCCCCAACACTCACCTGTGTGATCTAGGTGGATATTGATGGCCACCCACCTATTCCACTTGGACCCCCACCATTGCTTCTTTCAATTTTTCAGTTTCTGCACAGTTTACTATTTTTAGCAACTTTTCAGGTCCTGAACTTCCGGAGCCTTTTTGAGGCCTTAAACGACATTTTTTGGGAAAACAGGGAGCAACATGGATCGTAGATTGATGTTGCTCACCCAAAATTTGTATTCCTCGGATAGATATTTCTAATGAGGTATATAATGCGTCAAACGTAGATTGTATGCCAAAGTTACGTCCCCGGGAAGTTGATGTACCAACTTACCCAAACGGGGCCCATAGTCTTAGCGTTTCATCTCCTAGGGTTAGGTCTTTGGATGTTTAGGGTTTTCCATTGTTTCTCAATAATAATAGGCCTTTGAGACTCATTGTAACACAGTTCAGAGGCCAGTAGCTGCCACATCTCTTCTCAGAGATAAGCTACCAACGTCCCAGCTAGTTTATTTCCATTCTGTCTGTAAGCATATTTCAGTCATTTGTCATTAATGAAATGAAGTCTTATTTACGCTGCATCTCTGTGTTTATGTGTATTTATGTATTTTATTGTGTTCCTACATAAATCCGGATCAGTGGTATCAGAACAGTCTGCTCATTCTCGATCCTTCTTTTCATGTCCCCAACGAGATCGGGGTATAAGGAGTTGGGG
>SNQJ01S0056227.1:4442-23156 GCA_010110895.2 Picea sitchensis
ATTTAGTGTTTTTCTTTCATTCCATAACAATATGATTTTGACCCTATGATTCTTTTTCATCTTCACAGATCCAAAATCCAAACCTAATATTAAGTTACTTAGTTGATATAGTCCCTTTTAGTTCCTCTTGGATTTATTTGTACTATAAGCTACAAGTTGGGATAATGTCACCTTATCCTCACTATGTCCTCTATGAATTGGACCACACTCGTTTGAACAATGGTGATCTAAGCCTCCATCATGTGTGTCATGAAGTGACTAGATAAGTTATTTACCCCCACACAAGCTATCCTCACCAATATTTATCAGATCATTGAATTTTAGAAGGGATACAACCCTAGTAGATAACTCTAGATTTAATGAGTAGAACCTCCTCATTGGTATTTGTAGGTGGTTTTTTTTACAACCACTCATATTTATGTGTGTGGATAGAAAGTACCTATCATACTTGCCCTCACTCGAGGAAATTGAAGTATCACTTATAAGGGAGAGTAAAATTTCAAATTCACATTTGGAATTGCAAGGTGGGTTTTCAGGCTTGGGTTCGTAGGGTCTAATTTATGTTTACATGTGGCCCTCCTTTGTTGAGAGGTTGATGGAGTTGTAAAGTATTCTATGATGAGTAGGGGGATGTGTTTGGGTGTCTTTATTCTTTTGATTCATAAAGTTTATGTCTCTTCATTAATTGTGTGAATGCACTGTTTTAGGGGTTGCTTTTATTTTGGGTTAAAATTCGTTTCTTTAATAAAATGGGAGACGTGTCAATTTGGTGGTCCTTAATTTATGTATGTCCCTAACGCAATGAAAAATAAATAAAAAACCATCATCGGTTTTTTTCGCTTTTGGTCTTGACGGCGGGGCCATTGCAATAAACAAGAAAATATGTTGAATGAAGGTGTGAATCGATGATTTAATAAGAAGATATAAACAAAAGAAGAGTCCAAAGAAATAAATTGAAGTTTGAATATTAAAAATTGCAATGAGGGTGGAAGGGTGTAGCAAGGGAGGATTAAAGTCCTGTACAAGTTGGATCTTGAACAATAGGGAGTTGCAACTTCCTCAAGTTGGTGCTTGAAAAAATAGGGGATTGTTGTCTCCTTGAGTTGGTACTCGAAATGGAGGATTGTTGTCTCCTTGAGTTGGTGCTAAAAAAAGGGGAATGTTGTTTCCTTGAGTTGGTTCCCAAAAGAGGATATTGGTGTCTCCTACAAGTTTTAGCTTCTAAAAGAAAAGTGAACTTTATATAAATATATACAAAAAACATTGATGGCGTTCCATGTTAAAATGATATGTATTGTTCTTAAATATTGAAAAGGAAGAAATATTTATTCTCCCATGACCCACTCTTAGTATTAAACAATATTCCAAAATATAGGTCTCCTTCCCCGTTGAATTTCAATTATGCCTCGCTCCATGATGAGGATTATAAAAGATTAGTTTTGTTTGCACAGATTCATCTTGTGAACGACAATGGTGATCTAAGCCTCCATCATATGTGTCATCAAGTGACTAGATAAGCTATTTACCACCACACAAGCTATCCTCACCAAGATTTAACACATCATTCAATTTTAAAAGGGATCTACCCCTAGTAGATCACTCTAGATTTAATGAGTAGAACCTCCTCATTGGTATTTTTAGGTGGAGTTTGTTACAAACACTCATATTTGTGTGTGTGGATAGAAAGTACCTATCATACTTGCACTCACTCAAGGAAATTGAAGTATCACTCATATGGGAGAGTGAAATTTCAAATTCACATTTGCAATTGCAAGGTGGGTTTTCAGGCTTGGCTCATTCCCTCAAGTGTGATAAGACGTTGGTTGCAAAATCCGAACTAATTCCCACATGCTTCCCTCTTCATAAACCCCTCTCCCTTACCTTCATTCCCTCAAGTGTTATAAGACTATAGAGACCCATTTCACCGTTCCATTGCGTGATATTGTCAAGTTACTATGCCAATATAGTGAAGAGAAAGAAGCACCAAGTATTACAAGTAAATTATATCACTCATTTTGAATTTTCTAAGTTCATGGAAGAACCAAACGCTACAAAAGTCTTATGAGTGAATTATACCCATAGGTTAGTGATGATATATGAACAAATCATTAATACATTTGAACTTATAAAATGAATCAATAGAAATGTAATTTTCAATAATTCCTTTGAATTACAATCGGCATATGAAATGTTAAACGGATATGTGAAGAGCCAAAAAGGAATGTGAGTTACATTATTGTAACTTCTTTGACTCATATATATATGAGAGTAGCGTCATTATTCCAGTTTTTTTTAAAGTACATTTCATTGAGAGTATTTTAATCATGTAAATTATGTGTTGCAATAAACACCCTAACAAACCTCATTACAAAAAACATATATAATAAATCAATAAATAATCCAAAGAATTGCAATATTATCTAACAAATTTGAAAAACAAATCGTCTATAAAATTTAATGAGAAAATTAACACGGAACATTTGCATGCATCGACACACCACATATACCTAAAACAAATATTAGTAATATGTTTTAATAAGTTAAAGGAATTCTTAACGCACGACCATTTCAAAAGTAGCATATCCATACAAAGACTTCACACCGGTGTGGATGTGAGTAGAGAAGGACTAGGTGGTGTCCTAACCTAGGGGCACCTTATTTGTTATGAGTCCCAAAAATAAAGGGAGAATCCATCGGCTTTTCATGCCACTCATGACTTAGAGTTGGCATTGTAACACATGCCCCAAATATGTGGTATGCACTACATAATGGTAGGAAATTTCTTATATTGGATGGATGACAAAGAATGTGAAATATTTTTTAGTCAACTGCACTTAATGCAAGTCAAGCAAGATTGATGGCCTTCTTGAGCGGATTTGACTCTGAGGTAAGACCTATCAAGGGTAAGCAAGGGAAAACAAGGTGGTTGATGCCTTAAGAAGAAGAGTTCATGGGTTTTTTGAAATAGACATTAGCAGGGAAGAAAGCAATCTTGAATAGAGGATAAAGGTTGTAGGTAATAACGATGAGAATTACACTAAAATTGTGGTAGAATTACAAAATAATATAGAAAGTCCAGACAAAACAGATATGATTTTGGACATAAATGGTCTACTACAATTCAAAAACATAATATATATACCAGATTCAGTGGAATTAAATTTTATGGTTTTGGACAAGTACAAGAAACCATATTTTAATTTGACTTTTTGGCTTTATCCCAAAGAAAAAATTCTTCCAATCTAATTTATAAGATTATAGCGTATAATCAATTAGATTATGGGTTGTATTGAATCTTCCTACTTTGTTGTGTTTATTAATGGTGATTGTTTAATTTTCTCCTTAAGACTTTAAAAACTAAAATTAAAACAATAAAATATATACTTATAAATATAAAATTGAAAAAGTGATAGCATATACAAGATGTTCCACAACACAAGAGGAACAATACTTCATGTTGTTAAATAGTGAACTTTATATTAGTTTTTAGAGTGTAAAATTTATGATTAATAATTTAAAATCATACAAAATGTTAAATTTTGAATATTGAATTTGGAGTTTGTTTCCAAAAGTGACTTAACACATGTTTGATAGGTTAAAAAATTACTATTGTAATGTCAGATATAAATAAACATTTAGATATCGAGCTTAGGTAAAATATTTTGATATCAACTTATATATATATATATATATATATATATATATATATATATATATATATATATAAAGTAATTGAGAATAACTGCAATTGAAAGTAAAACATTTCTTATTGTGATGATAAATGTTTTTTACATCTCAGTATGTATGCATGAGATGTAAACAATAGAAAAACCATATTTATCATGTGGAGTAAGTCCATCTTAACTAGGAATTATCATGTTATCATGTGCCTATGTACATAAAATGATCAACTATTTATGGTGCACCATAAATAATTCCCTCGAGGTGAAAAACTTTTCCCTCTTAATCCATTATAAATTCTAAGTATAATGTTATAATGATATATATTTTAAAAATATAAATAAATCAATGTAAATAAATATAAGCAAAATGTAGAACATAAATTAAAATTCAAGGATATTTTTTTATAAAGAAAATGTAAACTTAAGATAAAATTGAGGATTTTTTCTTTTAAATTTATTTTAAAAGTGTTTTATAAAACATCTTCAAAATTAATTTCTTATAAAAACATGCATTTTATTAAAACTTTTAAGAATTTGATTTTATCCTCATTCTTTATGTCCATGGGTAAATGATTTTAAATCAAAACAAAATAATTATACACATTCACATTTTATCATTTTTATAAATTTGATTTTGACCTTATTCTTTGTATTGAAATTGTAATGATTTTCAAGTAAACAAAACATTAAGAAATATGGAAATTTTATCATCTTGAATTTGATCTTATCCTCATCCTTTATATCTAAATGAGAATGATTTTGAAATAAACAAAATATTAATAATGCATCTACATTTTTTCATTTTTAAGAATTCTACCACCATTTCCATCTGTTGGAACAATGACCTCCCACACAACATACTCACCCTAAAGCTTAATACACAAAATGCCTTTTACCATCTCAAAAAAAAAAAAACGATTTAAATTTATAAAAACCATTGAAATAAAGAAAATATTAAAAAATATGAACATTTTATAGGTTTTTTTTCTTTTAGCAGCATCCTTTGTATCATTGAAGTTGCAAATGATTTTGATTAAAACAAAATATTAAGAAATATAGACATTTTATCAACGTTTTAAAAGTAAGCCTAACCACATATTTATATTATTGTTATTATATTTTTTTTAAATAATTTAAATTTATAAAAAAAATTAAATTACCTAAAAAAAAAAATCATAATAACCTTTTAAAAAAAAAAACATTATATTTTTTATTAATATTAAAATTTTATATTAAATTATTTTAAAAGTGTTTTCCAAAAATATATTAAAATAAGTCCCTTGTAATATGTTATAAACATATTACATCTAATATAATTAACATATTGCATGCAATATGTTATTACATATTGTATGCAATAAAACTATATATTGTGTAGAAGTTTTATTAATTTACTTAAGTTTTAATGATTTAGTTAAGTTTTAATGATTTTGAAATAAACAAAACATTTAAATAACTAAAAGATTTAATGATTTGGAAAAAAAATAAAAATTAAAAAACATTAACATTTTATGAGTATTTTATGATTTGAAATAATAAAAAACATTAAAAAAATCTGATGATAAAACATTGACATTTTATCAGCACTTTAAATGTAAACATGTTCACATGTTTATATTATTGTTACTATGTTGTTTTGATCTAAAATAAGAAAATTTATTTGAATTTATAAAAGGTATTTTAAAATAAGAAAAAGATTCTGTAATAATTATTTAAAAACAACAAAACATTGCAATCTTTATGCCATTTCTTTATATAATTTTTTATTTCCAAGTTATAAAACAATTTTAAAATATGAAAAAATGATAATAGAGGCCTAAAAATAACAAAATATGAAATTTCATTACTATTGAAATTTTGAATCTTTTATTTATTTTGAATTTTCTGAAATAAAGAGGAGATCAACCTTAATCTAGAAATACTCATTTTCCTAGTTTTTAACTCATCAAAAATCACTTAAATTAGGGAATTTGCTCATAGAAATAAAATTTAAAGCAAACCAAGTAATTCTTTATCTTTTATTAAGGTTGAATAAACTAAAATTGGTTTTAGTGGAAATTAATAGTGGCCATCATCATCATCATTTATAGGTTAATGCTTTATACATAAATGAATCGGAAAAAAATATGTACTTTTAAAAATGTTGGTAATTCCAATGTCTTTTAAAAAAAATCTCACCCTGAGAAAGGTCTTGTTTGAAATGGTTATTCAATCTCCTCAAATGAAATACCTTCAATTATCTCTAACATCGAACTCCAAAAACTTTCCTCCAATTCTCGTACCCTATTTTTCATCTCTCGCCTACATCTAGTGTAATACAATTCAAATATTTAAGGTATTGGGTAAAAATAACATCAAAACTCTCTTTAAACCCTATAAAACCATCACACATTTATTTAGAAAATCTACGGATGATGTAACTCTACCCCATGGTTGGCCAAGGAGTCTACCAAATTCCCTACTCATGTGGAAAATTGTACATAGGCCAAACTAGAGGATCATTCAAATCCCACCTTAAAGAAGGTATAGGTGACACACTCCACAACCACATTTCTACGTCAACAATATTTGAACACTCCTTCAACCCCAACTATCTCATTTGATTTTACTAGAGCCTAGCATTCATTTAATCTCCTTTGGGAATGGTTGGAGATTGAAAAAAACACACAAATAATTTTAATTTCCATGATGGCAATAAGCTTAGCTACTTGTGAAAACCAACTATTCGTTTTTTTTAGGTTATTCAATCTTTCTTTCTTTGTCTCTTAGGATTTATTTTACTTACATTTTCTCCATTTCCCTTTTCCCGATATTTGTCTTTCCATTTTAACTTGAATTTACCCTATTTATTTATTTTGTAAATTCTAAAACTATTCCGCGTAAATACAAGAATAATACAAGCAAAACCAAAATGAGCAATGGGAAGATGAGTCCGAGAAGTTGATAGAAACAACCTCGAAAATGATGCCTACCCAAGATGTGAAACCAGACTAATAAAGCTTAACAAACATGCCTGCCATTTGAAGGGAAACTAAGCTCACAAAAAGAAGTTAAGATATTAGACATTGTAATCACTGTCATGAAAACAAAGACTAAACTAGAATGTAAAACCTTGAAATAAACAAGAGCTTGGGAATTAAACAATCTTTCCAGGAACACTTGAACAATCCTCTCGAGGGAGCTCTTCCACAATGCGGTACCCATTGAAATCACCATCACCGGAAGAGTTGGTGCTCTCTGAGATAACTTATTTGATTGGTAGGCATGCACTATTGACGGCGAGAGTTGTATGTGCGCTTTACTTTCAGGGATGAGCCTCTATCAGGGGATTGCATTTGTTTTATGGTGGATTCGAGCTGATGGTGGGGACCTTTGGTGGAGTAGAGTGATATCTGTAGGAGTGAGGCGAGTTGGAATGGATCAAGACAAACATACCCGAAAGGTTTTGGAGGAATCGTACAAGGAGGTTTTTTACGACCCAATAGTTGTTGCGATTCCTGGGGGTGTGCCAAGTGGCCTGGAGAGACCCATTTAATTCCTTCTCCCAATCACTTAATAGTGTTCGAAGAGAGTTTGGCACTGTGCAGTCATAACCCTCCTGGGTAGCTATGATTGGTGGAGGATTTGTTGTGGAAACGCGACCTCCATGACCACCTCTTCCCAAGCTAGGTGTAGCGCACCTTCGAGGAGGCATTGGGAAGAGTCGAAGAAGGAGGGCGAGCCACAACCACCTATGGATGGCAGGTTCTCCACTAACCTTGGTAGAAGATAGGTGCTAGTGAGGGGGGGTCTCTATTGGCACAACAAGATTTGAGGAGAAGAGTCATGAGACTAATTTTGAGTTGATGAGGGTCAGAATGACATTTTCGAAATTGACAATGACATCATATGTGATGGGAATTCAATGACCACATCCTTTGCATGGGCACGATTTGGGCCATCGTAGTTTCTCTTTGATGTAGCCAAGCTGGAGCGGGAGGCGAAGTTAATGCCCAGTGCCTCGAGTTAAGAATGTATTTAATGCGCATGAGGGGAAGGAGAGGTGGAGTCCCCATGTCCATTGGATCACACACTCGAGAGAGTCGTGATGGTCGCCAAGTGGAGAGCACCCACATCCGGGTAATTGTAGCCATTTTAAATTTTATTATAAATCAAATTTCCTTTATTTCTCCCTTTATATCTCAACTCTTTTATTTTTTCATTATTTCATCTTTTATCTTTCTATTCTTAAGTTGATTTTAAATAGAAATAATAATTTTACCCTTTTTACAACGACTATCCCTTTATTTTTACCTTTTAAATGTTAGCCCAGCCCTAGTTTTCATTATAGTTTGATTCATTATTTGTGTTTGATGATGACTAGATGGCTAGAGAGTCCACTTAAAAAGTTGGAAGTTTTCTAAATATACTACACATTTACTCTCTAGAAAGCTAGTGGGTTTTTTAATTTTATTGAATTTTTATTTTATCTACTAAGAAGAAGAAGAGTTTGACAAAACCAAAATATATTTTCAGTGTATATTATTAATATTGTAATAGGTTTTTGTACTGTTGAGATTTTTTAACATAAAATTGAAAGGTTAATAATTGATGTGGATGTAAATTGAATGGCCAATAGTCATAAAAAAAAATTATGAGGAAAAAATTTAAACACTTTTTTTTGATATTTCAAAACCAATATCCATTGATTTTATTAAAATTCATGAATTTGCTTTTACCATTATCTCTTATTTTTATTTTCAACTTTCTTTTTAATAATAAGGATTTGAGAAAAACAAAACACCATAACTAATCACCTATTTTATTAATTCTTTTAAGTAACCATAACTTACCCATTTATATTATTTCGAACTGAACCATTTTGAATAAAAAATTTAAAATCTTAAATTTTAATCAAAATGCAAAAACATCAGTAGTAGAAAATGCCTCCCGGATGGTCAAAGTCCCCAACTTGGGTTCTGACACACAAAAAGTCCACACGAAGCTAAGCTCTGGACTTTAACCACTCAATTAACCAGTCGAGGTTGGCATACAACGCGTCCCATTGTCGAGTCCTAGAGGGACGGTGGGTGTTCGTCAACCACTAACTCGGTCGGCCTTCGAACCCGACATGACGCGGGTTTGAACAGCACCCAAAGTAAGGGATCCAATAGCTTTTTATTTTATTTTGTGTCATCTCATCTCAAATGGATCAATTTCGCGAATAACTTATTATGCACGGGTTCGAACAGCTCCCAAAATAACGAAGCCAATAGCTTTTTAATTTTATTTTTGCTTTTTCGCCGACCTGAAATAACTTATCAAAATATATAATAATAGTGTTGTATCTCTTCGTTAACCATAAGTATATAATTATTGAAATCGGGCCCAGGTTACAATGGTTCATAGGTCCTTAGTCTCCAAACCTGGACGGAAGTCTAGTCTATAAAAGGTGTCAGAGAAAACCCACCGAACGCCATAGATCGATATCCGAGCTCCAGCATAGGGCTATTTCTTTGTTCACCCCCCTGTTTGTTTTTCTGAGTTGTCTGGCTAGGCTGGATTTTTTTTACGGTTTCTGGGGTATTGGCGAGGGAGAAATTGACAATAAGAAACCCAATAGATCGTTCGGGGGTTTTCTGAGTGCTTATAGTGAAAGTGTTGAAGATTTTGATGGTTTCCCAACGAAAACGAAAATTGACGGGGAAGATTTAGAGGGTTTTCTGGGTTGCGAGGGGTTTGGACAGGTTTAGTTGGTGGGAGACAGAATATTCCTGCGTTGATTTGCAGCGGATTTTGCAGCTGAATCTGAGGCTGTTGCATCCTTGCCAGTTTTTTTTAGCATTTAGGTTTGGGCTTATAAAGAAACTCTTAAAATGAGCTTTAAACAATAAAATACAAGATGTCCATTCTACCCAAAAGCGATAACCTGATAATAAGGGAAGTTTGGGCAGATAATCTGGAGGAGGAGTTTCTTTGATTCGGGAAATTGTGGATGATTACCGATATATTGCCATGGATACTGAGCTCTGGTACAGTGGTAAGACCTGTGGGTAATTTCAAGACTGCTTCAGAGTTCCGCTATTACACTCTAAAGCATAATGTTGATATACTTAATCTTATTCAATTGGGTCTGACTTTCTCAGACAAGGATGCGAAGCTGCCTCGTTGCGGTACCGATAAGTATTGCATATGGCAATTCAATTTCCGAGAATTCAATCTCGATAAAGATATGCATGCCATTGATTCTGTTAAGCTTTTGCAGAACAGTGGTATTGATTTCAAGAAAACAATGAGAGATGATCTCTGTAACGATCTGTAGGGAGGATTGAATAATCTGGCTAAATCATTGAATGTGAAGAGAATTGGGGTGTGCCATCAAGCTGGTTCTACAGCCTGTTGACATCTTCTGTATAGAGACACCGGTTTGACAATGGCTCCTTTAAGAAATATGTCGGTGTGTTATATGGTTTAGATACCGACAATGGAGAGAGTGTTCATTGAGGGTTTCAGATCAGAGAGCAATGTCGTGGACTCTTTGTAACGTTTAATATGTTTTGTTATATGGATTAGATATTGACAATGGCTAGAGTATTGATTCAGGATTTCAGATCGCAGAGCAATGTCACGCACTCTTTGTAACTTATAATATGTTGGATTTCGGGAGTTGGAATATTGTTATTTATTCATTTTAGTAATTGAAGGCTGAGCATTTGTTGCTTCTTAGTTAGATTGAGATAGCCACATATATACATACAAGGGACCTATTTATGTGTTGCACTATATTACTTTTACTGTTATATGTTCATGATGATGATAGTTTTTTATTTGTTTAACTAACGTGCAAATTAAAATGTGGAATTTTGGCACATGGATACACTTCCTCAAAGCTCGATGTCTCGATGTATAATATATGTGATGTGCATGATGTAACAAACATACATTTTTTTATGGAATGTCAATAAAAATGTGTATTTTCATATTAAATTTGTGATGTATCTCTATAGATATGATTATTGGTGAGCTAACCTATAGGTCAACCAGTTATGAAATACACAAATTGTTGTAGTGTTGAGGTAATCTGGATGACATAGACATAAAGAAGATAGTGTGTACTATAAGTTTACTAATAAATTCATATACTGCTATGATCTGTGGTAAGTCTTGTTTTGACAGAATGCACAAATAAGTTGACTATAAGCTTACTATAAGTTTATATATTGTTCGATGACAAAAACGGCCAACCTCACTTTGCATTCTAATTATTGTTATTCTATGTAATTCATTTAATATTTTAGATTTATTTTTAGTTTTCTTTAATTATAGATGATGGAGGTTGATGACTAATAGTGAGGGTGGTTGAGAAGACATGGATAAGGGGATATGAAAACTTCATATAAGAGGAAGAAGAAGAATGTTGAGAGAGGACAGAGGTCGTGCAAAGATGAGATCATTCATGGAAGATATATATTTTTGTGGCAATATTGTTGGATCATATGGGAACTGTTGTTCTTGTAGTGGCAAGTACTAAGGGCCAAGAGATCAAAATGTTTCTTTGAGATAGGAAGGCAACTAGTCTCCTAGTTGGAAAGTGGAAAAAAAAACACTTGAAATCTTATTCAGTTGGACTACATCACAACTCATCACCTTCAACAAACCAAAAGGATATATTTTTAGCATGTATTTGTTATGTTAATACTATTCACTTTAAAGATTAAAATTTTGTTACATAAAATATTTTAATGTATGTGTGTATGAATTATCAAATATTATTACAGAGCATCCATGGAGAGGTGGTACACTCTAGTCTCTTTGTATATTTGTTTCAAAAAAGTATGCCACTTAACTTATTAATATATGGCGGGTCTAATAATTGTTATGCATATGACTTCTATATTTTTCATTGATGTTGAGTGTCACGTATGTGTATGTGTTACATGCTACAATTTATAGATTTATATCCTTGCAAAACCCTGAAGTCTAATTCAAGGGAATTTATTGTAGTGATGTATTATCTTGAACAATTTTTTGGTTGTAGTTAAGCCTCATTTTGAATGGAGAAGGCCTTGTAAAACTCTTATAGAAGTATGCATTACAATACATTAGCTATGCATAACAATAAATTCACTGAAATGAAATGAAGTTTATATCAATTCCCATCACTGACCAAAATAGGTCAATGGTATTTGGAAGAATTGTAAGAAACAAAAACTAGGGCCTAGAGAAACTCCAAAAATAATTGATTAAAATCTAACACTTAGATTAGAGATAGAGTAGACAATAAGAAAGAAATGATATATCTAGATATCCTTCTATGATGACTTTACAATACATCTAGATATATATGTATATGTATAATTTTATTTTCATATTACTACTAATGCACTCAAACTAGTTGATGTTTGTTTTTGATATTTGATCTTAGATGACACTCCTATTCACAATTGAAATTGTTTTATGGAAGTTAAACATAGGAGGTGTAGGATGTCCCCTTAAATTGTTGTTCGTCAGTTGTTCAAATATGTCTATCTTCTCCTTCTTCAAATATGTCTATCTACTCCTTCTCTGTTCAAATGTTATTTGGAATTTTTGGCTGATAGAATTGCATCTGTTTAAATATGAATGAATTGCTTTGTTTTTTATTAAATTTGATGGAATGAAATGAAATGTAGGATAAACCCTTACAGTTTAACTGTAGCTGTTGAGCAAACCTTTCTATGTATCTTGGCTGGAATGGAATCCAAGTTATGGAAATGTATTAGGAAATATATATGTATTAAATATAATACTATTTCATTACACTGTGCTAGAAATCACTACCATATCGGTGAATCATATACATCTGGTTATTCCGTTTTGCAAGTGAACTTTAGACTGTGCGAACTCTATTTTGAAAGTAAATATGAGGTTTAAAACATTTACATGCCTATACGTACACACATATCTATGTGGGTCATCCCTTAATTTTGGATGAATTGCTCTATCAATTTAACTACTATTGTAACTATTACATACAATCAGAAGTAACTATGTACACACACAGACACACACACACACATATATATATATATATATATAAGTATAAATAACTATACAAATTTGCATGATTCCTTTTCAATGCCTATTGTATGCATACCAACACATATTAAAACTATAATGGAAGGACAACAATGTATCTAGTCATAAACAAATTTATGGAAATGAAATGATGGAAAGTGAAGAGTCTATCTAGTCAGAAACGAAGATCTGGAAAAGAAAAATGATATAATGTAAAATGAACAGTCTAACTAATCACAAATGAAGTTCTGGAAACGAAATATTAGAAGAACAAAAGCCCAATGAGTCGAAAGATAGAGATTTTGAACACCTACAATTTGTATGCACATACATTTTTCCGATAAGATTGAATAAAACGGTTGTATCAACAAATAATAAAACCGTTCCAACTTCTTTATAAATATCAGGGTGAAACCGTAAGGGAGTATAGAGTATAATTTTCCAGTACAAGAATACGTATTGCTACCCATTCAAGAATTCCATGTATAACATCAATATCTTACCGAAAACAAAAATGGACTGATAGAGTTTCCATCTAAGCCGACTATACAACTATGAGTAATGGTATATCCCTATTCAGTGCATCCCATTCATTTCTATTATACAATAATAAGGTTTTGGTCCTTATGTCTTGTCATTAAAACTGAATATATAGAGTTAAAGAATCGGTTATCGTTATGAATGAACATTTTCACCCACTAATAACATTCTAGATTTAGAATCATATCAATCCTTAGAAACCTGGTGCACTCTCTTAAGAGTGATGAAATGAAACCCGAATACCTTTTCTGCATATGCCAGGGGAATAAATCCGGATTTTTGCATGGTCGAAGTCCCTACAAGGAAAACACAAATTTATTATTAGTAATTATTCAACAGAAGTAAAATGAGTGTAACTTTCCATAGAATGATTTAAGACAGGAAATGCTTATACAGAGTTTCACTTAACTTGCGACTTGGAGACCGTGATGTCTTTTCACTTTGGTGTTTTGGTTGAGAAGACGCCTCAGGTCGAAGGGGAGGGTGGTCCAAGAACTTCCTGATGGGTACCCTCGCAACAACAGGGTCCCATCATTAGAATTGGTTACCAAATCATCTAAATCAAACTCTTTAGGAAATGAAATAAATAAAAAACATTAACATTGATGATATGAACTGCATGGGTTCGCGTGGTATGAGTAGGCTGAATGCATTGCTTAAACTATAAACACATAGTTAAATTCTATATGCCAAATATGTTTATTAAAGTCTAAACATGGATTGACTATCTGTGTTGAAGAGAATGCATTACTTGAAGATTTAATACATAATTAATATTTGTGTCGAATACCGTGCTTCAAATGGTATTTTCCACACACAGACAACGATAATTATCAGAATGAAAGACATTAAACCAAATTTAATCACAGACTCAAATGATTGCATGCTACAGGGTATTTCTTAACAAATTATTAGGTGCACAAAATCCACACATTATATTATATACCGAATGGAAATACAATAATCTTTGAAAAAGACATTACAATTGTAAGAGTCAACTAGTGGCCTGATAAAACCTACATAATGGTGAACTCCCAAGCAAAACGCAGTATAAAATGCAATACACAGTGTGGGTTTTACCCTACTAAATCAACTTCTATACTATAACTCTCACGTGGTCTCACAAAGGCTCAACACTAGGTAACAATGCATAAATATAAGGGAAACCCATAAAAGAGAATGGAGGGACAACGAAAAATCCTATGAGTAAATGAAAATACGTTAACTCTGATAGCATGCCTGTGTAAGATCGTTGAATTTGGAAAAATGGAGGAGGAGTACCGAGAATGTTCAGAAAGGTTTCATAACCAAACAATAGAGGAATATTCTTACCCGGTTCAGGGAGGGAGACCAGTGAACATTTCCGTATTCGTTCTTGTTTTCGCCGGGAAGAACCTGTCCACAACATATACACCAACTCGACCCTCCACTATCATCCTTTGAGAAGTTACGCAGAGTAATGAATCTGAATGGATGGAACAAAAACATAATTAGACCTTTTTAGAAGAAAAACGAGGAAAAAATTAAGGAACCCGTACCTTGCCATGTGACGTTTGGGAGGTGGCCTACCCGTCATGGACACGAAGGCCAGGCGACAGGCCTCAGAAGGGCCTCTACGCAGACCTCCATTAAATTTATTGGACGAAGGATTCAATGTGACCCTAACAATCACACTCTCGTTTCTCGCATCGAGATAATGCAAAGGAGGACGATGACTCATAAATTTTCATTCGTAACTAGGAAGGGAAAGTTTTTGTCTCAATTATGTTAACGTTCGGTCAGATTTCGTTATACTAAATTTGCAAAGGAGGGTGGATACCCTTGTACTCCAATGATATACGACCAACTCCTTCAATGTTAGATGGAACAGGAACTAAACTCATTCGATCCTTCTTTCAGGCCAAACTAAGACTAAAATTTCTAAGTCACATTTATAGTAAGAGTGTACCTTCTGTAGCACAATTATATGCATGCTGGGATCCTGTAATTCCATTTGACCTGATATATTTTTACACACATTAATACCATCAAGACGAACGCGTTTTCATAAGGACTTCGGGGAGATACCCTTTTGGAAACATTTGTATCCTAGAATTATAAGTTATGAAAGGCCTTAATGGCATAAATCGTGATACATATAAATATATGTAAGAACATATATAAAATGATTCAATAATTGGAATATTTTAAACCTATATAAAGGGATTTAATAAATAGAAGATATATATATATATAGGTGTACATTGATGTATATATATGCAATTTGAAACAAGTAAGGATGTTTTGGAATACTATTAATACTTCCCACTAATGATAAAAATGTCAAGAAATGCAAGAGGCTAAGATTCACAAGGCCATCCCTAGATATACTTATGATTACTATGTAACATAAGTGGCTTCAGGAATATAAACAAGGTAGGAAACTTAAGTCTGTGAGATTTGATTAGAGATGACATTTGTACTTGTAATTTGTTCTTACGTCTTTTGAATATGTTGTTCGTGAGGAAAGAGAATTAATATTCCTAGCAAATTTTTTTATTTTGTTTTGGTAATTTTGGGGAACATTACATATGGTATCAGAGAAAAGGTTAAAACACTTGGACCTTGAGTAGGCCAAAATATTTACTTAGTACATATTTTTTCTGTTTATGTAAGACTAACAAAACAATTACAGATACAAAAATAAAACACTTTATTTCTTATGTAATCATGGCAACCTAGAACGAATAATAAATTAGACTCGAGGAGAATCCTGAGAAAAGGCCTCTTGAAGATCAAAGGAAGAATAGTGATGAAATTTCACTAACCGAAGTTCTAGAAACTATGAGAAATCTCATTGTCGAACTGCAAGTTTTCAAAGCAGACAATGAGAAACTGAAAAAGGCACAACAGGAACAACAAGAAATAAATGGAGTTTTTCTACGAAGCACAGTGACAAATAATAGCCCAAAGGATGATAACCATGAAGAAGAGGTCAGTAAAAGGGCCTCCAAGAATTCCGGTCCTGAAGCAGAAAAAGGGGACAGCTCGTTCGAAGGTACACCTTCAACTGAAGATAAAACAAAAACATGAAAAAAAAGGAAACAGGTAGACCATCTTCAAGGAGACTTTAGGAAAATAAAACCATCTAACTTTGACGGGGAATCCAGAATAGGGGAGGAAGATGAAGCATGGTTATTATACATAAAGAAGTATTTCCAGATATAAAACTATTCCAACAATATGAAGGTTAGAATGGCCATCTATAATCTGAAAGGAAAGGCTAGCATATGGTGGCAAGACGTGAAGTTGGACAAGGGCCTAAACAAAAAATATATGGAATGGTAGGATTTCAAGAAATACTTTAAGAAATAGTACCTATCTGAAAGTTACTATTAAAGAAAAAACAAATAATTTTATGAGCTACGAATCGATCAAATGGCTATTGATGATATGATAAACAAATTCCTAGAAATACTAAGTTTCGTGCCTTATATCTGGGAAGACAAAGTGAAAATCCAGCGATTCCTAAGATGTTTACCACAGTCCTATAAGAACATAATCAAATTCAATAATCCCAAGTCCTTGAGCGAATTTTTCAGGAAAGCCCAAATTTGTTACGACCAATACAAATAGTGGTCAGAATTTTCCAATGCTTGGAAAGACAAGAAACAAGACCGAATGAATCAACGAAAGAAGGCGTATCAACTTGCCCCTTTTTGGAATGAAACAAAGAGTTTTCCAAGGAAATATTTTCACTCCAACAATCAAAACAACAAAGGAGGTGGTAAACGAGTTAATCTGGGAACAAAGAAGTTTGGGGACAACCCCCGTGAACCGTTAAAATGCTAGGAATGTCCACTTTTGACTTCAGCATCCAGGACTACAATTCACAACCTATAGGAAGCCTCTAGAGTGGGAGATGTGGGAAGTGGCTTACATCAGATCAATGTAGTCGTGTATGGCCAACAAGCTGACCACCAATCCACTATAGTGGAAATTGAAGGTAAAATTAACAATCCTCGTATTTCTGTTTTAATTGATCTAGGAGCTGCGTTGAGTTACATTGCTCCTAGTGTAGTGGATTCAAATAAACTTAAGAAAACAAGACATTCAAAATCTTGGATAGTACAACTAGCAACATGAATGAAAAGAAAAGTATCCGATTTTATTTTTGATTGTGAGTTCAGTTTAGGAGGAAAAAACACAAAGACAAATCTCAACATTCTACTGTTAGGGTCATATGACATAATTATCAGAATGTATTGGTTAGAAAGGCATAAAAAAGTGTCAGATTGTTATGAAAAATCACTCAAGTATAAAGACAAAAATGACACTGTTAGGACAGTTCAAGGTATACAAAAACCAATCTCAGTTAGACAGATTTCAACAATGCAATTTAAGAAATGCATGAGAAACTGTTGTCAGATTTATGGCATCCAAGTAAAAAATCTGTTGGAAGACAAAATTAAACCTAGATTGAAGGATTTTGTCATTTTGCATGATTTAAGAGATGAGTTTGTTTATGAGATACCTGAATTACCCCCAAGGAGAGAGATATAACTTTCTATCGACCTACTACCTGGTTCAACCGCTATATCTAAAGCACCCTACATAATGAGTTTACCGGAATTAACATAATTAAAAATTCATTTACAGGAATTATTGGACAAAGAATATATCAGACCGAGTGTATCACCATGGGGAACACCAGTCCTTTTTTTTTAAAATAAATACAAAACTCTGATATTATGCATCGATTACAGACAATTAAACAAAATGACGGTTAAAAACAAGTACCCCTTACCTAGGATCAATGATTTGTTTGATGAAGTGGGTGGGGCAAAGATTTTTTCTAAATTGGATTTAATACATGGTTATCACCAGGTTAGAATAAAAGATGAGGACATAAGTAAAACAACATTCTAAAGGAGAGATGGACATTACGAATTTGTTATTATACCGTTTGGACTCACTAACGATGCAACCACATTTATGTGTTTAATGAACAATATTTTCAGTGAGTACTTGGACAAGTTTGTTTTGGTATTTATTGACGATATCCTAGTGTATTCTAAAACCGAAGAAGAACATGAAGAGAAACTAAGGATAGTTCTGCAAACTTTGAGAAAACACAAATTTTATGCCAAATTTGATAAGTGCGACTTATATCAGAAGAAAATACAGTACCTAGGACATGTAATATCTAAGGAAGTTATTGCAATCGATCCTAAGAAAATAAGAGCCATCATGGAATGGCCGATTCCTAACGATGTAGAAGACATCCATTCATTCATGGGAATCATAAGATATTACCGCAAAATTATAAAAGGGTTTTCCAAGATTGCATACCCTATCACATCATTACAAAAGAAGGGAACTAAGTTTAGCTGGTCACATAAATGTCAGGACAATTTTAATAAGTTAAAGGAATTGTTAACGACCACGCCCATTTCAAAAGTAGCATATCCAGACA
>SNQJ01S0056227.1:52071-70056 GCA_010110895.2 Picea sitchensis
AGTTGGAGGTCACAGTGTTCCTTGGGTTTCCACCAATGTTGAATCCATTTGACCAGGTCTTTTTCGGAAGGCCATAACCCCAAGAATTTTCCTATCAGGGAAAAATATCTCATGCATTGTTTATGATCCTCGATTCTTGGAGAACTGATGGTGTATTTGGGAGCTATCGGAGCTTGTGGGATGCATTTGTCCGGTTCTAAGGTGCTTTTAGTTTTTGGCTGACTAGTTTCAGGGTCGATGTCCATCGTCTTTTCCTTCGGCATTTCGTCCTCCCATATTAGTTGATGCATGCCCTCTGGGAGTTCAAAGGTCAGGCATTTGAAGTGAGAGGAGTCATGCTCCTTTCCTGTGACTGAGTTGTAGTAGGAGGGGGCTTGGGGGCCCCTCCCTCTGCCTCCACGGCCATGGAAAGGAAGACCAGGAAACGGATTTCAGGTTGCAACGGTGAAAGCGAACAAAAAAATCAGAATTCGAACCAATGTGCATGTTAAAAAAATTTGGAGGACATGGGGGTGGGATTTGATTCACTTATGTGTGCACGAGTCACAATATTATTTAATATAATATCTTTGGGTGTAACCACAAGTTCAACCACTACCTCAAGGTGCCCCCATGGCTCCAGGGTAGGCCCTTACGGGAATTGAACCTTGCCCAATGGTGAAAAACTCATCGCTTTCCACCATTGGATCCAACCCTTTTGGGTTAAAAGTTGGACATGGGGGTGGGCTTTGATTCACTTATGTGTGCATGGGTCACGATATTATTTAATACAATATCTATGGGTGCAACCACACATTCAACCACTACCTCAAGGTGCCCCCATGGCTCTAGGTTAGGCCCTCACGGGAATTGAACCTTGTCCAATGGTGAAAAACTCCTCGCCTTCCACCATTGGATCCAACCCCTTTGGGCAATAGTTACATATTAAAAATATTAAGGATTAATATATATTCAATTGAAATAGATTTAGTTATGTTATGATTATTTTAATAATTATTAAATTAATAAATATATTTATTTATTTTATAATAATTTATATAATATAATAATAGTTATTAATGATGGTACTTGCTACAAGTTTTTCAATAATTTTAATTAAAGTTTACCACTTTATACAACATGAGTGGGCCTAATGGTTAAGAAAATGTTATTCCTCTTAAGATGTCACAAGTTCAAATCCAAAAAAACTAGGATAATAGATTATTATTATTATTATAATAAAACTATATAACAAACCGGTATTAAAAACATTACAATGATTCCATGGAGAAATCAAAAGCAGAGTAAAACTATATAACAACCCGTCATTAAAAACATTACAATGATTCCATGGAACCGATAATCTTGTGTAATATTCTGAACAAAAATCGAATTCAATGTAACATATGATTCTAAGCACACTCAACCAATATCCATTTCTAAGTAGTGTGGAATTCAACCTCATGCGATAACATAATTGGTGAGTTTCTAGCGACTATTTCCTGGTGATTGGTAAGTTTCTCATGCTTATTTCCCGGCGAAAACCTATTTCCGGGTGAAAAAAAAAGTAGTGTAAAATTCACTGCAATATTATTATTCCAATCACTATTGCTCGTGCACAGATACTATCGAACAAACAAACAGACTGTCTCTTTCCCCGGTAACCTTAATTATAGTATTTATGGTTTCCAAAATCTCCAAATTCAGCACCAAGTGCCGAATTTGTTTTCGACAGGCCTCCATTCTGCTCGTTCTTGAAACCAATTTTGTGTCTCAGCTACAAAAGACTNCCGTCATTAAAAACATTACAATGATTCCATGGAACCGATAATCTTGTGTAATATTCTGAACAAAAATCGAATTCAATGTAACATATGATTCTAAGCACACTCAACCAATATCCATTTCTAAGTAGTGTGGAATTCAACCTCATGCGATAACATAATTGGTGAGTTTCTAGCGACTATTTCCTGGTGATTGGTAAGTTTCTCATGCTTATTTCCCGGCGAAAACCTATTTCCGGGTGAAAAAAAAAGTAGTGTAAAATTCACTGCAATATTATTATTCCAATCACTATTGCTCGTGCACAGATACTATCGAACAAACAAACAGACTGTCTCTTTCCCCGGTAACCTTAATTATAGTATTTATGGTTTCCAAAATCTCCAAATTCAGCACCAAGTGCCGAATTTGTTTTCGACAGGCCTCCATTCTGCTCGTTCTTGAAACCAATTTTGTGTCTCAGCTACAAAAGACTAATTATAGTATTTATGGTTTCCAAAATCTCCAAATTCAGCACCAAGTGCCGAATTTGTTTTCGACAGGCCTCCATTCTGCTCGTTCTTGAAACAAATTTTCTGTCTCAGCTACAAAAGACTCCGGAAGAAAATTTCAGTAATAACAGCCAACACAAAAATGCCTCGAACTAATGATCTGATATTATCTTTATGATTTCAAAGGTGCAATGAGGTCCTCCAGACTACAACTTTTTGTGAGATAAACATCGTAAGAGGTACAGTCCAAATCATATGAATAATACGAATTCAATCCAACTTAAAATCTGATTTGATTGAAATAATCTATTCGGTCCTTGTTAGTGACTGGAGTAAGTCAGTGGAGTGGTGTCTCGCAGACTAGGAGGAACGGTCATATTTCGAGGGATATGAGATGATTTCAATATTTGTGCGATATGAGATGACGAGCCCACAGATGTAATGCCTTTACGAAATCCAGACAGTCCTTTTCCTGGCAAAGAAACGCCTTCAAATTCCCCGGTGCGCTCTGAAATTTGTCTCAACAAAAGTATCAAAAGGTGAGAAAACTCGTTTTGGCGCTGTTGCATCTCTCCAAAACTTCCCCGGAGAAACAAGTCAGATTTTTTTATCGATTTATTCGCTCCAGAACTGAGGCCTTCAAGCGTTTCAGCCTCCCCAGTTTGCACAATTAGATAATTTGTCACTGTATTTCACTGTAGTTTCTTTCTGTTGTATTTCTAACCATGTGCAGTCTTGAATGTTACGGTGAAGCGTATTTACAATAAACAAAATAGAAATTTGGGGACTGGCTGGAAGAATGTTTCCCGATATGAAAGAAGAAGAGTGGCTATATTTACTGTAGAAATGTATTTTCATTATCTGCGTTTCCTACTGACCTATCATTTCAATGTCTGCTTCGATAAGAAGACGTTGGCATCATGGTTTATCAATTTTTTGCTTAAGGGGAGGAAGAGGCCATAAAAGTTGTTAGGTCATCTCATGTATATTTTATTTATCTCCACTACTTTTTGTACATTTTCTATAATGCGGTTCAAAAGTTTTTATCGCGTGTTTAAAGGGATACTTTTAACTAATATTCCCGTTGCGCTGCTTCTCTCCAAATTAACTAGATAGAGTCGAGTCATTAAAGCATCTGATGTGTCGGTCGATAAGTCATCTAACTTCTTTAATAAGAGATCAACTAAAGACCTTCGACTTATTATGTTAAATGAGAACAAACATGACGTTATAAAAAACAAAAAAATAAATGATTCGTATAAAACAAGACGTTATAAAAACCAAAAAAATATGAATCTTATAAAATTTGTTAGTAGGAAAAGATGTTTCCTTTTATAGAAACTTTAACATCAAAATTTTATATTTACAGTTTTATTTAAAAACATTTTAATTTATAATATATTAATAAATTAAATAATTAAAATTTATTAAAAAATATTTTGTTTATATTAATAATTAATATAAAATAAATTGATGTTATATAATAATAATAATAATCTATTTTTAAGGTCACAGTCAAGTCACTGGTGTGAGGTATACATATCTTAGTCCTCTCTGGATTTGAACTTGTGACCTTTTAAGAGGAAAGACATGTTCTTAACCATTAAGCCCATTCATGTTGTATCTTAACAAACAATTAACAAACAATTAAATAATTAGATGTTAATAGCTCATCCTTAATTCTTTAATCTTAGTTTCTCTCGAAGCACTGATTCCACTCATTTATCAAGTGGACAATTTCTTTTTTCTAATCGAAGGTATATTTTGGTTGTGTTAGCATAGTTATTTGGTGGCCAAAGAAATATGTTATGTGGCATGCCCTATTTAAATTATAACCTTGATTATTCACTTTGTTATTTTTATTGTTGTTTAGAGGTTTTTTTAAGCATAGGTTTCAATTCTAGTTTACACGAAGAAGATCTTGTCCAACAAATATAAGCAATAACCCCAAGAAAAGTAATAAATTTATAAAAAAATTGTACAGTATTTGCATTCCCATGGTCAAAATACCTATTCCCATAAAAAAAAATATGCATTGAGAGTTATGATTGCATTTAAATTGAATCTTAAAATCCATATCAATAAATTTATTGTTAATTTTCAAGTACATTGCTAAATTTGATGAGAGCCCCAATCCATTTTCTCTCTCTTCGCATGCATAGACTTGGGGTTCACTATGTAACTTGTCACTTTGTTATTAAAAAAAATGATGAAAACCTCGATTATGTATTTTCTCACTACTAGCATACATAGAGTTGGGATTCAATATTTAAATTTTAACATCACGCACCCTACAAGTTGAACCATCAATGGAAGGCTAGTATTATGAAAGGAAAAATAGTATTATTATCTAGGCTAACAATCAATTGTTATAGCAATATCTCTATAAGATTATTTTAGGAGTTGTGCTCTAACGTATGGACCACTTGGGCTAATAGGTCTATATATGAGATTATTAATTTATACTGCTGAATTAGGGATGGATTTTTCATTGATTTTCTTTATATTGTAATCCATTTATAATGATATCTTAATTCCTTTTTTATTAATTATTTTTACGTGGAAATCCATCTATAATGTCGAATGTTTGGAGAGGACCTTGACAATTTTCCAAAGATGAGGCCTTAATTCCTTTTTTATTAATTATTTTTACGTGGAAATCCATCTATAATGTCGAATGTTTGGAGAGGACTTTGACAATTTCCCAAAGATGAGGCGTCCTACTATAGCCAATGAGATTCAACTTCATCATTAGGTCGTCATAAAATAATTGTCTGAGAAATGGGATTTAGATTTTGTGGGCCCCATAAATCCACTATAGAAAAAGGAAGAGATACATTTTAGTTTTCACTCACTATGTCACCAAATGGGTAGAATGGAAAGATTTACCACATGCCACTAATGAGTTAGTAGTAAAATAAAGATATTTCTCTTCGATTTGGAGTACCGAGGGAGATTGTTACTGACTAGGGGGCACACCTCAAAATTAGTTCAATTCATTATTCAACAATATAAAACCAGACAAAAGAAGTACACACCATATCATACACAACAAATAAGGTTTTATAAGGGATATTGATAAAAAAAGGTTCAGCTTGATCAAGCATATTGGGCCGAGAAACTCCCAAAATCCTTGTAGTTATACAAAATAACATGGAAAATTACCACATGTTTCACCCTTATGACTTAGTCTACGGAAAGTAGGTACTCTTACGCATTGAATTTGAGGGGAAAACTTATAAAATTACATCATATTTAGGATTAATTTTGTCAGACGATAAACAACAATGAGTCTTATAGCTAAATGAATTAGCTGAAATTCACTAGGATCCACTACAGAAAACCATGCTTGTACAAGAGAAGTGAGAAAAATGGAACAACAAATTTATAAAAAATAAGTAGTTCAAAGTCGATGACTACGCCTTACTTTTTGATTCAAAGTTCAAAAACTTGAAAGGTAAGATTGCCACTCATTGTCTAGGCCCTTATGAAATTGATACAATGTTTGACAATGGATCTGTGAGAATCAAAATAATTGATGGTTCAAGAATTACATTTTTTTGTCAATGTTCACAGACTAGGATTCTACCATAGGCCAATGTCTAGAGATGAATTTTTTTCCAGATTACTTCAGCAGTGTGAGATAAAAGTATGGAGTAACGAGGATAACTCTTCTACTCCTCTTTCCTCGAGAATTTTAATATGTATATATATAAGAATGCGAAAACCAGTGGTTGGTGCATCTCTACAAAAGATAAAAATTAAAGAGAAAATAAAGTTCGGAATGTGAAAACCAGTTTTCCAGCTCATTTGAACAAGAACTATGCTTGAAAATAAGTTCAATGGATGTAATAGTTATGTTCTTTTTCATTGTACAACATTCCTGCAATTTTTCTTTCCCAAATATCAAAGTAGTTGGCATATACAACAACATTATTTCTTTGACTAAGCAATAGAAGATTTGTTTCCTTTTCTCTTATAAGTAAGACCATACACTTTAGATCATTGTCGTAGAAAAACATTTTCAGCTCATGGAATAAAAGAAATTCATTCATTTAAAGGAACACCATAAGAAATTTTGTGTAATAACTGAACGATTCTGTTAATTGAAGACAACTTCAACAAATGTGCAGAATGATCAACAATCATCACGACTACAATGACATCATTTCCATAGCCATATTCTAGAGCAACAAGGTAATATGTATGTAAGGTAATAGTTATGTAATATTTATTTAATTAAATACAATCAAGAGTTGATTCTCAAAGACACATCTTACATTAATATGTAATCTCAAATTACACTACATCGAAACACCCTGATCCTCACTATACAAGTGATTTCCTGAAGCCGTATCATGTTTTTTCTTCCATCATTAGATTTATCAACAATATCAACATGAAATCATTACGATTGTATTGCACATATAATTTGATTTCATACATTGCAGTGATTACTCATTTTCTCATTTTGTCCACTGAAAATTATGATATTGCCCACCATCTGGCACATTAGGTCTATCAAATCAATGCCAACCCATATATATCATCATTGCAAACGATAATATTCATCCAAAATGAAATTATTTTCCACATGAAGAAAGCCTTGAATGATGAAATATTTTCATTCCACCAACCCTTACAAATTTGAGTTAACCTAATAAATTTCCATATGAATTATTCCATTATCCAAAATTTTCCCCCTCACTTTGAAACTTTTTTCTACTTCTTGTCTGCAAAATTTGTAATCCTGTCGATTAAGAAGTTGAAGTCATCACCCAAAGGATACATGAGATAAAGGCGAGAAAGGAAGATAGCACCGCCTTCCGTTGTTAGTTACAAACTAGAAGGAGCAACACTTCTTGATGAATTCCTGAATTGTAAAGTAGTTTTCCATAAGGTAGTGTTGTTGCAGTTATTCGAAATATTTCATGTTCATAATGTAGCAGTCACAAAGTCGTTTGCAAAAACAATCAATGGGAAGAAAACCACGGTTTGAGATGTGAAAATTTCTTTGATAGAGGAAGCACTCTCAGAAATTATAGGGATACAAAGAACATGGAAATATTGGGGTAAAAACTGAGATCAGAAGGAAAAGTTTCAACGACATTCTTGACCAAGTCACACTAAAATCCTGATTGGACAAAAGTCATATCTAGAATGTTACTCGATGACCCATGGAGGGATGTAGTCTTCTTCATACATAATTATTTTACATGTAAGGACACATATAGTCTAATCTATCTCTATCGTGTCTATTTTTCGTTCCATCTAAAAGATAAAATAAAAACAATCAACATGCCTTATTATTTGTTGAAGAATCTCATGAAAATAAGAGTTGCTATCCAGAAAATCCCACCACATAAGGAAATATTTTTATATCACCCTACCCTAATTAAGTGAATTTTGTTGGACAAATTGAAAAATTTAAATCGAACATGGGATGAATTTCTTTCAAGAAACCAATTTCAGGAAGCGGATTTGTCTAACTAAGACTCTGAAAAAGAGGAACCAATTCTTGTAAACCCTAAATGAGAACTATTACACGAAAAAATGATAAACACAAGAAAAAAAGTGAGGGTTTACAACAACCTAAATTACAAGGGAAAAAAAATATTTAGTAGTAAGATTCCCATACTTCTAATAAATCTATAGTTCAAACAACCAAGGCCAATAAGAAAAAGAATAAAAATTAGACAAAAATTTATGAAAACATTTCGACTGAGAAATTGAAAAACAAGTGAAAGCATAAAATTAAAAAAGTGAACTAGGATTCCAGTAATGAAGAGACTCTACCCAAAGTATTTTAAAAGGTGAGAAGATCAATATATAAACATCTATTGGCTACAACAAATCGGATAACAAGGCATATGGCTCATAAGGATCAGGAAGATATATTGTTGAAGAAAACAGAGGAGGACGAGGAGGATCAGGAAGACTAAGAAACTTTATCAAATTTGTTCAAAAATCGCAGAACAAGAATTTGCGTAAAAACTAAGGAGGTTGAATAGATCATCTGATGCGACACATTTTTTAAAACAAATACCTTTATCTGAATAAATACTTAAACATAAGGTTCCTGATGTAAATGAGGAAGAACAAACTTTTTGTACAAATACCATGGTTGATTAATTTAAATCCAAATTGAGAAAAAACAAGAAGAACGTAACTAAAATAAATACAACCATACATGAACCAAAAAACTTTGGATAAGGTGGTCAAGGTAGAAAATAAGGAGGTGAAGGAATAGAATGTCCAGAGAAGGGGAAAATATGATCAAATCGGGGAGTAATGTAGGGATCTTAAGAAGAATGCAAGGAAAAGGTATTCTCAAAATTTAAAAACAATCCAACACAATAAAAGGTTTTCTGATAAAATTAAAAAGAACAATATCAAAAGCGGGGAAACTTCAACAACAAATGTTTCAGAACCAAAGGATAGTTGAATAACTAAAGAAACATATTTTTGAATTTTTGAATCAACAATTACCTGACAATAATATGCATGAGGACATGCCATATCTTCTATCTGGGGAGATGTTGGGTGTTAGACTTGACTTCTTCTCCAACTCCATTTTCCCCATTTTGACTCTGAAAACTTTTATTTTTTTCCCTCTTCTACCTAATTGGTGGTATAATGAGTGCAAATAAGGTAATAAAGTTGTTATTTAATATTAACTCTTTTTTTTCTATTGTAAATGATGTTAGACATATTTATTTAGTAAAATTATCTATAATCCAATTATTACAAGAATTTACTCTATGTCATGAGTGACTATAGGAATTATAAGTTGTCATATCTCCACTCACTCTAAGGAATAATTTCCACTTAGAGAGACTTCATCAATATAAGGAGATGGTGATTTATCTACCTTTTCATCCCATGCCATTTAACACCGGGAGTTCAACAATATTCAAATTTGATAGCCAATTAATACAGGAAATCCATATAACTATTTGCAAATCATCCAGTTCAACCATGGAATTGGGGATTCAATGCAATAAGCAAGGAGTGAGGATCACCTTATCGAAAATGAAGGAACCAATCTGAAAGATCAAGGAAAATCTATGTGAGATATTATAATGGAGATCTAGACTATATTCCTGTGATTTATTTTAAAAAATAGAGCGTATTGAGGAACACTCGATTTTCTTTTAATACATATAAAAGATAAGACAAAAAGAATAGAGAGTTAGTGACAATGTTTTTATGAACGTGAAGACATATAGTAATTGTTTATATTTTCCTTGAAATCAATATAATGAAGATTTGAGATATATTATGCATTGAAGTTCTCTATATGATCTAAGTTAATTAATATCATATCTAGGAGGGCCCCTTGATATGTGTCGTCTTTGTCTTTAAGCATTGTGTGTTGGCAGTCCTTACTCTTAATTTCTTTCATACTTCTTGTTGTTTCTTATTTGTTTAATTAATATCATATCTAGGAGGGCCCCTTGATATGTGTTGTCTTTGTCTTTAAGTAGTGTGTTGGGAGTGTTTCCTTTTAATTTCTTTCATACTTCTTAATTTCTTTCATACTTCTTGTTGTTTCTTATTTGTTGTAATATTTTGTGGATGTCTAATTTTAAATTAGACGAAATGTTACTTTCTATAAGATGATGATGTAAAGATAATCAAACAATAAATAAAATTCTCTTTGATCTACTTCACTATACCAATAATTCTCATAAAATATACTTGAAGATTAAAGTGTGTAAGTTTTCTTACTCCCAAATTTCATTTCAGTATTGGATAGAATGAGTTTATCTCTAGCGAGACTTTTACTCACATTTGGAAACATTACTTTCTTATATTAGAACATATTTGTCCAAGACATAGTGTGTTTGTAAGAAAGAACAAAAAGGGACTTCTTTCAATCTGAGTCCCTACCAATTGATGGTCAAGCCTAAGTGACCGAGAACATGAGAGTTAATTTATGTCTATGAGTTTGGAATTTTACTATTCGATTTCTACTATAAACCCTTAGGTATATTAAATATCAAATATGTACATATTGTATTAGTTCCTCATAAGTTTACTTACTTGGATTGATAAGAAAATGTTAAGGAATCTAGATTGATAGTTCATCCCAATAATAACCTTTTTCTACTAATCGAGATTTGTATTTGTCAATTCCCCCTTGCATTAAAATTATTCTTAAACATCCATTTTCTACCAATAGTATATGTTTATGTCGACAACTCCACTAGATCCCACGTTCCATTCTAGTTTATGTCTACCATTTCTTCAACCATTACATTTTTCTTGAGTTTGTCATCCTCTAAATCCATTAACTCCTAAACAATTCTAGGATCATCACCAATAATAAATAAAGAAAAATTATATTGAAAATAAAGCAGAGTATGTAGGATTAAACCACAATCCAGTACCTAATTCTGAGAAGAAAATACTACACTAACTAGTTGCAAAAGAGAGAGAGGAGAGAGAAAAATAGAATCAATATTCACACATAAGAGACTAAGAAAACCAACTCTAAACACAATGTATTAATCATTTATAATGATTACAATATATAGGACTTTCCACATGAAGAGTAATGCACACCCAGTTGGGATTTCCATGTGCATGTTCAACTAAAAAAAGTAGCTTCTCCCAAAAGGAACAACTAAATAAAGTCAAAAGTTGCTAATGATAAGAAAAGGTAAAAAATATAGGTGCTAACTTAGTGATAATTCTACATGAAGTCAACATGCATTCCATAATAGAAAAAATATCCTAGAATAATACTAGAGTCCAAGAATGGAAATAAATTTCTAACTAAGTTAAAATATGTTAATTATGGAAAGTCATTAAATAAGTGAAGTGAGTTAACTCCAAGTATTAGATGGGTAATGTGAACTTCCCTATGAGTCTAATATTCTTACTGAAGTGTTCTCTATAACCATCAAATATTAAATATCTCTTAAAATTAAATAAATGAGAATTATCTCCTAAAAAATAGGAATTTGCAAAATGGTGGCTAAAAAATACGAATTGGCCTATTAGTAGTTAAAAACTAAGAATTTTGCTAATGGTGGTTTATGAGCCCATGGTTTTGGAGATCCATGGTATTTTCCCATGGTATTACATATAGGTATCCACCAGCTAAAAATAGACATGTTATAAATAGACAACTATAATAGCAATCTTCCTAAATTGTAGGAAAAATGGAAAAAATTAGTATGTCACTAAGTATGTAGTTGATCATGTATCCCAAGAGCCCCCCTGAAACATAAAGGGGGTGTGAAAAATTATGAATCCCGACAATATGAATCCATTTTAGGTACTCATGTACATGTATAGATGCATAACAACTAAACAAAAGTGAGGTAAAAAGGGAAAACCCAGTGGGAACAACCCCCACACCCCCCTTCAAAATATGTTGATAACAAGAAATGAATGCTAACATGTTCATTTACTAAGTTTATGTATCCCTCACTGCTATAATGTCCCTCAACGAGGTTAAGTTTTGTTTTCTAAAAGGATTTGTGAATATGTCTGCCACCCGCTCTAAAGATCAGGATAACTTCATATCAATGACTCCATCTTGAATCTGTCCTCAAATAAAGTGTATATGAACCTCAATGTGCGTGGTATTATACCTCCTAATTGGGTCTCTACACAACTTGAAATTACTTTGATTATCACACCATATAACTATTGGATGATGAAAATGAACTACCAACTCTTTAAGAAAGTGTTGCAACCAAATATCCTGAGTGGTAACATTTACTGCACCCTTGTACACTGTCTGTGCTAATGATAAATAAATTTTTTATTTCTTCTTACCTAACCAAAAAATAGGTACCTATCCAATGTAGAGGACATATCCTGAAGTGGATCTGCGATCAATGTTATCTCTTGCCCAATATGAGTCTGTGTAACCAAAAAGATCCAGGGAAGATCTTACTACGTAGTGTATATTAACCATGATACTCTCATTGACATATATGAGAATCTTGTTTGCTTCCTTCCAGTGAATCTCATGAGGATCCTACATGTACTTGGAAACTGATCCAACTACATAATATATTTATGGTCAAGGGTGTGTAAGATAGAGAAGACTCCCCACCAACTATTGATATCTAGTACAATCAATAAGAGGTGATGCACCGACATCCTCTAGTATAACGCTTGACCGAAAGGGTGCTGGAGATGGCTTGAAATATCTCATATGAAACCTATCAAGTGTAACGACCCTACCGTTACGACAACCAAGTGATGTACAATAGGTCAATTTTTTTTTTATAACTCGGTTAGGAAGATTAAAACATCCAAATAGATGTAAACCTTGTCAACATATCATTCACATACTCATCATATCAATTTACGCATGAGAAAAATTCTAAAGTATACTGCAATAATTTGTTAATAAATCAATGGCACAATTGAAAGTTGTTAATACATCATTTGACAACATAAGAGAAGGCGCAGGGTATATGAATCTATACACAAGTTGCGTAAAGAAATATGATCATATAAGAATTCATACATCGCCTAAAGTGGAGGCGCAAGGGTATCTTCATGCTATTTATTGCGCAAAAGATCTAAGTTCTATCAACTATTCAACACATCATCAATTAATTACGTGCAAGTAGTCTGAAATCTAAAACCATCATTTAATACGTAAATCCAATGCACAAGAAATCTAAAATCTAAGACTATCCCTCAAAACATACAACCCACTGCGCAAGAAGTGAGAATATTAATTCCCTCATTTATTACATAAACCCAAATGCGTAAGAATTAAGTTACTTAATCAACATAAATTAAATTCATGGCACGAGCGTATGATAATTCTAAACCAAGCGTGCATCGAGACATGACCAATGGAAGAGATTAAGAAGGCTTGAGCAAACAAGGGACATTTGGGTTCTGAAATCGCACGAGTAAGATTCCTTGATTTAACTTAATACATTTTATCTACCACGTAACCTATAATCAAATGAATTACTTCACCTGAAGAACATAATTCATTAATCGAAATAAAGTATAAAAAAGTGAAGAATGGAACAACAAAAATAACAATTCCTTTTAAGCTAACATGGTTCTAGCTTCTCCAAGAATAATCTCCAAAATAAGCGATGAATATGTATGTCTATGAATATAATTCTACCTTTCTTAGAATCCACAAATCTGATTTAACAACACTCCAAGAGTACTCAACAACAACCAGGTTTAAGGATAAGAAACTAGCAAAGATGAGGACCCTTTAATATAAACTAGCAAACATTCATTATGGAATTAAGATATCTTTTGGGGGGTGCAAGGAGAAGCTGCACTTTAATTCACTAAGAGCTCCCAATATTCAAGCCTTAGATCTAGAACCAAACTTCCTTAGCCATTACTAAGGGAACTAAAGAAGATTTCATACTCAACACCCTCATTTAAGTCTTAATAAAATTTAAGAAGATCGTATCACTGATCGAATAAAAAATTATTTAAATCACATAAAATAATGAAGATCAATAAAAAGGGGTTGACTCAAACTTCAATGATAAAAGTGATAAACTAGGCTCTAACACCAAGACAAAGAATTAATTAAGGGTTAGAGTGAACGCACATAATCATGGGTGGATTCGCCTCTAGACCTCATTGTAGAGAAGTAGAGAGAATTCCGCCAACAAAATAAATTGTCAATAGTAATTAGATAATAATTTATTCGTTAATATACTGTGGGACCCTTCCCTCCGAATTTTAGACACTAAAGGCGTTTTAGTGATTCTGATCCAATGAACCTCTCCAATTATTCTTTGATAAGTGTTCATTTCTACTTTTAGCAGTCCTTCCAACTCGTCGAGTATACGATGGTCACGACAGAGATTATCATCTTTTGTCCTAAGATCTGTATGGGAGCGAAGCCTTTCGAGTGTTTGGTAGCTCTGAGTTTTTGGTGACTCATGAAATAGTAAAGAAGAGGTCCCAGATTTCGATGCCGACATGGCATCCTGACATGAAAAGTTGAGCTTATCGAATAGGTAAGACTAACAATAATGGTTCTGACACTTTTCAGCATTATATTTAATTTTAGTTGGAGTGCTCACATGAGAGCTTATCTTGACATTTATTTAGAAATTCCGCCAACTTAAATATTGTCAATAGTAATTAGATAATAATTATTAATTATTAACGCAACCAGATAGGACCCTTCCCTCGAATTTAGACACTAAAGGCGTTTGAAATTCTGATCCAATGAACCTCTCCAATTATTCTTTGATAAGTGTTCATTTCTACTTTTAGCAGTCCTTCCAACTCGTCGAGTATACGATGGTCACGACAGAGATTATCATCTTTTGTCCTAAGATCTGTATGGGAGCGAAGCCTTTCGAGTGTTTGGTAGCTCTGAGCTTTTGGTGATTCATGATATAGTAAAGAAGAGGTCCCAGATTTCGATGCCGACATGGCATCCTGACATGAAAAGTTGAGCTTATCGAATAGGTAAGACTAACAATAATGGTTCTGACACTTTTCAGCATTATATTTAATTTTAGTTGGAGTGCTCACATGAGAGCTTATCTTGACATTTATCAAGCAAATGAAATATATGGATAGTTATGAAACTGCGCCTTTGTCTATCTCTTCACCGTTATCAATAGGCTTCAATAAATTTAATATTTATGAAATAATGTTTTAAGAAAACTTAAAACTAATTAAATTTAACAAAAGGGGTAAATTGCATATTGAATTGATTTAACCAATTCAACATATCAAGAAACCCATAAACATAGTACAGGGCACTATCGTGAAATGAAAATTGAATATAATATATATTCTTAAATTTTGCTTTTCCCATGGATAAGTAAAGTATGAGTATCATTAATTTTTATTAAAATAAACACTGGGACAACTCTGTCTCCTGACAGTTCGTTGTCCATAACAGGTGTAGGGAATGCGGATAATTAACAATGCAAAAACTCGACGGAGGGACGCAGCAACAAGCGCAGACGTGAGAGACACACATAGAGCCAAGGGAAATGATCACAGACATACTTGGAAAATGATGAGGGTGCATAGGCAGACGCAGAGGGAAAGATTTGGTGTTGGGCGATATTAAAAAATGAAGGTTGGATAAAGAGAAATTAAAACAACTCCATGCCTCTCCTAAAATATTATGGCGGACCCGACCTCCACATTCCCAACTAAGCATCAAGTCCAAGTCACCTCGCAGGCCAACACCAAAAAAACACCAGCCCAACACTCGAGGTTAGCCCCAGGCCATGAATAAGGGAGGTGCACACGAGGATTGTCATTCACATACATAAAAGAAACAAGCGTTGGGACTCTCTCTAAAAAATCATCCGGATCCAACCCCTTTTTGTCGTTATCCACCCCCTTTTTGTTGTTGAAGATCAAGGAATAAAACAAGGCGCCACGACTCTTCTAACACCGAGAAAACACAAACGTTGGTTGTGCAAGTACTTTTTAAAGGAAAAAAAGCCAAGCTTTATTACACAAAGGGAACATGACATAAAGGATGGGTAAGGACATAATAAAGCAATCCAAACGCAGAGATAAGAAAACCCAGGAGCAGAGAAAAATTGCACTTTTTAAAGGAAAAAAAGCCAAGCTTTATTACACAAAGGGAACATGACATAAAGGATGAGTAAGGACATAATAAAGCATTCCAAACGCAGAGATAAGAAAACCCAGGAGCAGAGAAAAATTACACTTTTTAAAGGAAAAAAAGACAAGCTTTATTACACAAAGGGAACATGACATAAAGGATGGGTAAGGACATAATAAAGCAATCCAAACGTAGAGATAAGAAAACCCAGGAGCAGAGAAAAATTACACTTTTTAAAGGAAAAAAAGACAAGCTTTATTACACAAAGGGAACATGACATAAAGGATGGGTAAGGACATAATAAAGCAATCCAAACGCAGAGATAAGAAAACCAAAGAGCAGAGAAAAATTACACTTTTTAAACGAAAAAAAGCCAAGCTTTATTACACAAAGGGAACATGACATAAAGGATGGGTAAGGACATAATAAAGCAATCCAAACACAGAGATAAGAAAACCCAGGACCAGAGAAAAATTACCTAGGCACAAACTAACACAAGGAGCAGAGACACCAATGGGGTTTTTTGAAAAAATTTGTCGGGTGCAGCCACGTGAAGGAACTATGGGATACCTTCGCTGAGAAAAAAGGGTAAAATTGTTGTCAATAAATGAAGACGCAGAGTCTCAGGAGGAAAAGGGCCAACAAGCTCAAAGATTTGAACCCCTAAACATAATTTCGAATGCGAACGCAAGTTATAGCTCGGCAAGGGTACCAACAACAAAATACAAGGGGCAAGGAACATTTAAAATCATGCACTGAACTATAAATCAGCTAGATCCATCTACGTAAAAACCTCATGCAAAAATTAACTACATTACAATGCGAAATTTACCCTTTGTACCTCAACTGACGATTGGAATTGTTGATGAAATTTTGTCGTTGGTGATCCTCCTCTCTCCCGCTAGCTAATCGTTGAGACCTCACCAGTACCTCCCAACCAATGCTATGGGAACTCTTGTCCACCTTGATTCCTCTGAGCCGCAAAGGGGCCATACACACAAAGACCAGAGAAAAATATAGCTCTGCACTCGCCTCACAAGGTCGAGCTACCACTCCCTTTCGAGCTAAGCATCCCAACACCCACAAGAAAATCAATCAAGAAAAATTTTGGTAGCATAACCTTATGCATGTTAGTCATGCCCCACACCCCTTCTCTACCGTTTATTTTCTAGATTCCATTTTAGAGACACTTACATTTGCACATTAAATTCGTTTTATTCAAAATTAATTAGGAAAATTCTCCCCCATACACTTGTCACTCACTACTACATATGGGCGGATTATTCCACGAAAAATTTTCACGCTTCCACTAGTTTCATCATTTTTTTAAACAAAGCGGGATTTTTGTGGATATTGCCACAAAAGTTCGTCGCAATATTGACAAAAATATTAATTTAACTTAGTCGGGATTTTCGTCGCTATAGCGATGAACTTTCATGGCAATAGAGACGAAAAATTTGCCTATCTCATTGGTCGATGTTAATGGCTAGTTGACTATTTTATCTATATATACGTGACTTTAAGAGACTTTGTGACACAATTGCTATAGTTGTGACACTGTTACTGGCTTTTGTTTGAGTTTTTTATTTTTTCCGTCACCCACTGGTTGAACAAATCCAACTCTCGATCTACATAGCTCGGATTTTGAACTTGCAAGGTTAGTATGTTATTTTTTATTGATGTACTCATTTAACTTGTAATTTTTTTTTCAAATGTCCAAATTCCATTTAGCTTGTTTTTTCCTTGATAATATATTATAATATGTGTAGTACCATATTTCATGTCTTTGGTTTTTGGATCTAGTTAGTATTTTCTATGGAAAAGGGTATGTGGATTCCATAATATTCTAGATTTATGGAATCCACATACCCTTTTCCCTTCAATTGTAGATATAATCTCTCTCTCTCTTCATTGATAAAGATATGGAATTGCTCTTGAAACTCAACCATGATCGGTGAAATGATAGTAATTGATTGCTATATTCCCTTCTTTAGCAGGGACTAATAAGATACATAAACACTAACCCTAAACTTATGTTAGGTATATATGTCGTTATTATATAAAGAAAACATCTGTACACATATCACCTTATTATAAAGATGTTATCTATGTCGTCATGATGTTGATCCTCTACACATATGATCACCTTATTATAAAGATGTTGAC
>SNQJ01S0056228.1:26561-36775 GCA_010110895.2 Picea sitchensis
TATTTACTTCTTATCAACCATGACAAAACAATAATGAGTCATATTTACATCAAACACTATTGGGTCCATTACCCAAAACTTTGTGCTATGGGTCTTTCTTCAAGGGTTGACATCAATGACAACCAACCTTAATCAACAATGCACCAGCCTGGTGATGAACCCAAGGAAAGTGCACATTATATGGTGATGATCCCAATGTTGCATGGTGACAAAACCAATGCAGCATCTAAACTCAACTCAACTAGTCAAACTGAAGTGTCAAATGAAAGAGAATATTCTCCAGGTGGAATATTCTCCCCTAAAATATAAGAGACTAAATAATAAATAATTATGACTAATAAAAAAGGAAAAACCTTAGGAAAAATAAATCCTAGGTGTTTGTGAATTAAATCCAACAAAAATATATTCGCATCCTTCAACTAATCGAAGAGGTCATCAATCCTCGACAAAGGATATTTGTTCTTTATAGTTACTTTGTTCAATTGTCTGAAATCGATACACAATCTCATTGTCCCATACTTCTTCTTCATAAACAATACCAGGGCACCCCAAGGTGACACACTTGGGAATATATACCCCTTCCTTAGAAGCTCTTCAAGCTACAATTGCAGTTCTTTCAACTCTGGTGTACTCATTTTGTAAGGAGCTTTTGACACTGGAGCTGCTCCAGGCATCAAGTTTACAGAGAAGTCAATATGTCTTTTCATAGGTAGTTCGGGCACCTCCTAAAACACATATTCAAACTCCTTTAGTACCGCATGATCTCCAATGCTTGACACCTTATCATTAGGTGTTTCCTCCAAATAGGATGCAAATAATTGACAGCCTTTCCTGAAGCACTTCTTTAGCTACATTGCTTAGATTTCTCTGACAGCAACAACTCTAGGAATTCCTTGGACTATTTTCCGATATTCTTCCTCATCCAGGAAAGTGAATTCCTTATTACGATAGTCCAATATGGCATGGTGTTGGTCCAACCAGTCCATCCCAATTAGGCAATCATAAGAACCTAAAGGTAGAATGTTCAATTCAACCTTTGTGCTCAGTCCATTCATGTCCACTGGATGGGACGTAACTCTTCTCTTGGTTCCTGTAGCCAGTTGCACTAACCAAGATTTTTCATGTTTTCTTCTCAACAATTGCAAACCTTCCACCACTCTAGGATCTATATAACTATGTCTATCCCCTGAATCAATTAAAATAGTAAATGGTTGGTTGTTAATCATACCTTCCACTTCAATCATGTGCGACTGATAATCAACTTGCTTGTTGTCCAGGGCTACGTAGATCCTTGGCATTCTACTACCCATGTCCTCCATTGTTTCACCCTACTGTACATTGTGGACAACTATCACTTTATCATTTATGTGGGGGAAATCTCTGTACCTATGGTTTTCTTTACAACCCCAAAATTCCATAGGTGGCGGTCTTGGCATTTTCCCACCTACTTCAACCTCCCTAGGCTCTCTAAATGATGGTTGTCCTTGAGGATTGTTTATGAAAAATGGTGGCTTATTTCCCTTCTTCCTCTAATCCATATTGAATTTCTTCTTGTCTTCCCAAGCCTTTCAGAAAGTAGGTTTCTCTCTTTGTTGTTCATATAATCATTTCTCTCTTATTATCGTTTCTTCCATAGTTTTTGGCTCATCATACTGGATCTTGTGCCCAATGGAAGGTGGTAGTCCACTTAGATACCTTTGAATCTTGACAGTCTCAACCTTGATGAACAAAACATACTTTAGTAATTCCAAAAACCTTCGTTCGTATTCATCAATGGTCATCCTGCCCATCTTGAGTTCAAAGAACTCTTTCATCTTTTTGTCATAGTATCTTTTAGTCAAGTATTTCTTCTGAAATATCTCTTGAATTATTTCCAAGTGATACCTTTCTCTCTAATGTGTTGCACCTGCACAAGATGATCCCACCACATGGATGTTTTCCCTTTTAGTTGATACATCACACTTCTTCCTTCTGCATGTGAGTAATAATTCTGTAGTTGGAAGTATTTCCTCATACCGAGCAACCATGTTTTGATGTATTCCTCCTTCTAATGTTCTCCATCAAATGTAGGAGGCTTAATATTGTTCATCTCTCCCTTCAATTCATCCACTCCAGATCTCCTATGCTTTCTTGTAGGAGATGGGCTTGAAATACTGTGTGTCCTTCTCTTGGAGCGACCTTGGGAGTGATGATGTTGTATACCCACACTCCTTGACCTTCTTCCCTTAAGAGTATGGTGACTACCTATTCTTCTTGAGTCACTCTCCTTATCTAACTTATTTTCTATTCTCTCCAAACTCTTTAACAACTTTGTTTTGAATTATCCTTATTTTTTCTGAGCTTTTCTGAGATTTCTTCTATCTGCTCGACGAGTTTGGGCATATTTTTGCAATCCTTCAATGATCTTCCTTATGTTTCCTTCCTTATCTATCTCTTCTCCATGACCATGGAGTTTGATCCTTAAAATCCCAAATGAACATCCATTCCCTTTGCTTCGTCCTTGAAACTGGAAGCAGTTTGTGCCCTTTCCATTTCTTTTGCACTCAATGGCAATTCTATTCAGTTCTGGTGCTCAATAAACTTCTACAAACACAACTTGCAGACAACCAGAATTGTCAGGTCATTATTTCTTAACAAATCCCATAGCATTCATCAACAACTTGATTCAAGAAAATGTTCAGTTTCCATGAATTTTTTCGAGCTCTTCTCGGCTCTATAGTGCACTTAGGCCTTAGCCCTTTTCTCTCAGTTTCCAAACCCACTCAACCATGGTTCATGACCAAGCACTAGATCTCAAGGTCCTCTAATCGAAACATTAGGGTTTGGAGTTTGGGGGTTTTGATATTTCGGTTCTGGAGGCTCTCACACTCACATCCCTCTCCAACTCTCGACTTCCGAACTTTTGACCTTTCTAGCCATCGAGCCCACAACACAGTTGTCACCAACTAGGGTGGTGACACGTGATTCTCTTAAGAAGGTCCATGTCACCCTAGGTGACACGCTCCGGCCCCACTCCATCTACTTTTTCCTTTGGGGCCCACTGGCACGTGGAACACATTCCATTGGTCCACACCCATCCAAGTGGCGTTAACCCGACCCACTATTTCAGATCTTCAGGATTTCACGATTTTGGGCTTCGGGAGTTTGTGCATTAGCAAATCCCACCTCTCCCGACAGTCAAACTCCTGAAATTAACCTTTTCTCTTCTAATCGATCCAATGGTAGAGATATTTTTCCCATATCTACGATGTATATCTTCTCAGGACTTCAAAGTTTCCAATTTTGGGAGTTTGTGCCTCAGCACACCCCACTTTTCCCGAAAGGCTTCTCGGATATCCTCCTTGCACCTTCTCCAAATATGATTGTCATAAAGGGCTCTCCTTTTTCCAAACAGATCCTATGGCTCCAACACCCCAAGTGTTGAGTTTTCTCTCTCTATGGTTAAATTCCATGCCCGACTGTGGTTTTATTTCACCGCTACTCCTCCTGATATTAACAAACAACCAAGTAACCCCTTGGCACTAAGAAGCATTCTAAGGTTCGAAATTAGTCCTCCAAACACAATTTTCCTCTCAAAACCTTGGGTCCAAAGACCACTTATCCGGACCATCTAGGATCAGCATTGAAACCTGGTGCTCTGATACCATGTTGTAACGTCCCTGCCCATCAACCCACTTGTCGAGAAACACTACTACGCAGAAACATTCTCATACTTAAATATATAGCATGCATTATTTATAAGGAATAAGAATTAAATCAAATTAAGGCATTTGACATGGATTTACCATTGTCATACAGACTTAAACAGAATTAACAACAATTCAAACTAGTAACGGAATACAGGATAATATTACAAGTATCACAGAACATGCATTTTAATTAAGTACATAATTAAAACACATAATGATACTTATCTTTGAAACTGTAATACACCACCAACTACATCTAGACCTTCCACGAACCTCCCAGCCATATACCACGCTGCTCATCATTCTCAGCAGTAGGTCACCCCTAAGCTGGGACTAAGCTCCACCGGGAAAAAGAATCCTAAGCTAGGCAAGGTTAACAGAAGACACACAGTTTATGAGGAAGGATTCCCTCCCAGGAGCCACTTATTCCCACTGCTCACAGATGCTCATTCCCCACATGCCTGTCCCACCTCAGGAGTATACACCTTCACTGTCACCAATATAGTCCTTCAGTGGCTAAACCTCCCTTGCCTTGGGCTTCAAAAAAATACCGAACCAGAATTCTCCGAGCTCTGTGGAAGCTACAAGACTCCTTCCAAGAGTTATCACTTCCTCTATGCACTCTCTCACCTGGAAAGAGTCGCTCATTGTCCTGACAACCTGCTTCTTCAACCACAACCACCTCTCTCACCTGGAGAGAGTGTTGCACATGGGCCTGATAGCCTGCTTCTTCAGGTCCGTTCCAGCACAAGGAGGGAAACAAGGCTCAGCAAGGAACAACTAACGGTAGCCAATCACACTTAGCTAAGGGACTGTTGTTACACATTATTTTGGTCACCCTAATGATGATTGCACAAACATGTGTTCAGGCTCCCAACATGACCTTTTTCCTGAGAAAATCAACTTCTTTCCTCCTACAAGGCTGCTTTTTAGAAGGGGTCCACAGGCTGCATATATTACACAGTGCGAAAATCTATGATTTCCTCAGGCTTCCTTATAGTTGGCCCATGGGAATTCCACAGGCTACTATATATGTAGGTGTTGTGGCATTCCAAAGCTAAAATAGGAAATAGGTTTCACGAAGTTTCTAAAAGGGGAATCTTCTATAATGTGAGGTGGTGTCCGTATGGTTGCAATCCTACTAGTTTCTCTGATTTGGTGGGATCATCCTGATCCCTTTAACCACTTCAACTTATCCTATATAATCATGGGCTTCTCATGGAAAAGGTTAAGAAGCAAGATTAAGCAAAGAATTGATGAAAAAATAGGTTGAAGACTGTGTGAAGAATCATGTTCCTAGTGATGCTTGAGGCCTCCATTTATCTATCAAGCTTTTGTGGATTATCTTCATGCAAATTTCAGAGAAAGTGTATGTGTGTGTTGGAATGAAGGACCACTAAAAGGGAACTTGCAACATCAAGGAAATTCAGTTGTATCTTCTAATTTTCATTAATATAATACGGTGGCACGTCTCTTTCCCATAAAATGATTAGTTTTTTATTACATGATTCCTTGATCACATGTTTAGGTTGTCATTGAATTCTACTATTCTTGCTTTCATGTTGGTTGGTTTGTGTTATCGCAGATCTGATTCCGCAAGAGCACTGGAGTGAAGAAAAGACAACAAAGATATAAGGAATCGATTCATAAGATATGTTATCGATTCCTCCTTTGGTAGTAAACTCAATGATCACAACTTAGGGAAAACATCTTGTTCCATCTTGTTTTGTTCTAGATCCAAGTGGATCTAGGGGGATTATTTCATGTCCACATCTACCGATTTACCCAATAACAAAATTGGCGACTCCACTGGGGAAGAACAACTTGATTATGTTTTTTTGTTGGCCATTTTCTTTTGACCTATTTTTTTTTATTTGAAATCAGTCTCTGAGTCCATGGGAGATCCATTTAGACTCTCTGGGTTTGAAAGTCCACTTAGATGCTTTGCCCTTTTCTCCAAATTTCTTGATTTTTCAAACACTTTTGCACTGAACCTTATAGATATCCTGCGGAAACGTTTGATTTACGCACCCTGGTAGTTTATTTCAGTGCGGGATTTCTACACCCTGTCTGTTTCTGGCCTGCAAAAGCTATTCATTTCCACACTGTGTTATACTGCCAGACTATGGTGACATTTGAGAATTTTTTTGGGTTGGGTTTTGGCCTTTGTTGTTACCCAGTTTTTCTTTAGTCGGCTAGGAAAGGATTTTTAATGCTATTTCTTGATTTTTTCTGACTGTTTAAGCTTGCTCTTGATTGGTTTCAGAGATCGTACACCTCTCTTTTGATCTTTTTCCAATTTTTGTTTTTGATTTTTATCAACAAGGGTATAATCTATGGATTTGTGTCTGAGTGCTTGCTCGATTAAAAATCTTCGCTTGGATTTGAAGTTTTAGGTTGGTTACACATTCTAGATTTCTTAATGATCATAAAACCATTTTTTATTCACATTTGAAGAAACATTTTCTTGTCATTTTTTATTTTTATCTCCATTGAAAGATCAATTTGGGTGCTTGTTGAGTGTTTTTATTTTCATTGATTGCTTATCCTTTCTTAGATCCATCCCTGTTTTGGTTTTTTGAAAGGAAAAATTTTAAGTCTTTCAGTATTTTAGGTAATCATTTATACATAAAATATTGGCATTCAAAAAATTGAAAGAGAACGAATAGTGAAATTACATTGTTGATGATTGTTTGGTATTACATTCAAAGAAAAGGAATTGTACATCGTAGTTCACATTGTTCCAGAAAAATACCTTCTCCCTACTATAGATAGAATTCATCTAATGAAATTTTGCATTATTCATTTATATTTACACGTTATTGGGTCGAAGTCTTACACAACATTGGTTTCATTCCCGTCTACCTCTTGAGTAACAACAGCCTCTTAAAAACATTATGAAATTTAAAACTCAAGTAGTAACTTTTATTTTTTAGGGCTCTTTTACACCAACATTAGCGAGGCTAGAGCTTTGGAATAGGAAGTGAGACACACTCTCCAAAGCACAAAACACACAATAGTATCTTGTGATAGGGAGCGTTCAAATCCATTTGCAACATTTTTTCCTGGGAAGCCCTTTTGACACAAGGGTCAAACCTGAGGTCGCATTGAGATTGGCAGAGTTACTCACCCTGCTTTGATGGTCTCAATGTAGAGATTGAACGTATTATGGTGGTTGCTTGAAGGTATACCCATAATGATGAGTGGAAGCCTCTCAAGTTGATTTCAGGCCCGATACCTTGCCCTTGTGTGTGGATTAGACTGTCAATTGTTTCCCCAGGCATCACTATTGTTTGTGGTAACTTTAGTAGCCTATGTTCTTAGGGTCTTACACAAGGTGACTGTGAAGGGGAAAGTCTTCATGGTACCTGGAATTGATGTTGGCTAGACTCACTCGGACTCCTTGGAGGATATACCCATGATTGTGTGTGGGAGCTTGCACCAGGGTGTATGTTCATTAAGTAGGTCGTCAACGTAACTTTTCCACCCTAGCCCAACCTCTTCTTATCTCTGTCTCACAAAGTTGGATTTCATCACCAACTAGTGACTTCAAAATGAGAAGGTTTGTTTGTCTGGTTTGAACTCTAGATTTTATTAGCGAGTGTTGATGTTTTCATAGTTTGCCATAGATTGTTTTCGCAAAGTTTTTGGTTCAGGCATTATTGACCCTCCACCTAGTTCACATAGAATGCAGGTCCTACCTCCGAAAGATCCGAAAAGTTCTCAACCCTTGCCTACTAATCAACTGGAGGGCTCTCCTCCATGAACTGAGGTCCAAGACATTGCCACTCCACGAGTGGAAAGAAGTGACTCTTTAGACAATTTCTGAATTTCTTCCTCTCTAGAGTCTTTTCAAATTCCTCACGGTTCCTAGAGATGTATTCTTCAGCTAAATTCATTCGGAGATCTTGTTGTTCAAAATTCTAGAATACCAATCGGACCTTTCGCAGGTCCTGAAGGCCAAGATCCGTTTTGGACTACTGACATATTTAGACGGGATCTTTTTGGAGCCAGTTCAAGTGTTGATATACTTGTCATACCTGAGTTACCCAAAACATTTGCTGAAGACACGATACCCCTAGATCATTCTCCCATTACAACTGCCTATTTGTTCACTGGTTCAGACACCCCATCAGTTGATCCTAACTCAACCATCCCCCTTCAGATGGCCTACTTTACAATGGTCCCAAATGCTATGACTATTACCACTAGGACCACGGTGGCTATCCAAGCTCCCATTGGCACACCTCTTTCACCTATACCTTCCCCATCGCTTCCTCCTGGATATAATTCATTGAATGCTTCTATCCCTATCCCTACTCAGGTTCCATCTGGAGCATCTAGATTTTTTTCTCCTTCTGGGCACAATCTTGTTGTCGGTTTCATTCCGACACTTCCCCAGCCCCCCTCCATAGGTTCTTATCCATCTTTCACAGGAGGATATGACCCTAGTGGAATTACTCAATATTTCACACCTAATTATCATATTCCTATTGGCAGACAATTCAACCCACCCCACCCTATGGACAGAACATGCCGGTAGCTTTGGCCCAGTATTGGAATTTTCTTACCCAGGGTAATACTCAATCGACTGGGGGGAAACAGCCTCAATTCAACTCTTTCATACCCCCTAGTAAGGGCCAACCATACCCCGGGAATTCCAATCCCATTTGGGGTTCAAACGTTCAATCTAGTGTCCCTTTCCAAGGGAACATCCCTAATCAGTACAACCCCACGGGCTACCTGCCTCCACACCCACAACCGAATCTACCAAGATCTTCGCATCATATGCAAACTTCTTACGGTCCTACTGGTATATGGATGGGACTTCCTCCCCAAATTCACCAGTACCCTCACGTGAATATAGAGTTACCCTTCTTAGCCACTTTGGTTCTACCCAACTTGTCTAGGATTTTGAATGACCTTATCCATCACTCTCCTCATTGGCCTGTCATACCAGCCGAATTACCATCTGACATTCCTAAGCTCGATGGTAAACGAAGAGAGTATCTAAAAAATCTTGTAATGACTTCCACCTTTGGTGTTCATCCAATTCTTTTATGGATGAATCCATTGGGTAACATCTTTTTCAACGAACTCTCATGGGTTCAACCGCAAAGTGGTATATAGAATTACCACAAGGCTTCTTTGTCAATTTTAATACCCTAGCCATGGATTTCCTCACTCACTACCAGCTGCCAATCCATTATGAAATGGGAACTGAGATCTTGAGTTCTTTCAATCAAAATAAAGCCACTCATATCTCTGATCACATTCATGACTGGAGACAAAGATGGCATTTAATCAAACTCGATCTTCCTGATCAGTTATTGGTGTTATAACCCTAAATTGCACTAGACATGATTAAATGGCATCAAGCCATCTCATTTACCTTCTTTTCCAAAGCCACTACTGAACAACTTCTTAAAAAACACCCTTTTTGAAAGTGTACGCGCCCTACTCCACTACTGCACGTGTGTGTACGCTGGCTGACCCACTATAGCTTGCGTATACCTAAAAAGAACAAAAAATGGAAAGTTGCAGACGAAACACACAGTTTTGGCTAAGTTAAATAAACAATTTGACCACCCATAGCCAGTCACTTGATCAAATACCTATCCCTTTCTATCCTATAAAATAAGGGGTAGAGGTCCCATTTGAAAGGAGGAAAATCATAGCAAAGAAACTATACCTGATTTACCATTCCCCTTGCCCCAACCTTTTGCAACTACTATGTGAAGAGAATCATAAACGAAAGCAGTTGGAGCAAATTTGAAGAGGAGCCTAGGACCAAATTTGAAGAGGTCGATCTCACTATTGTAAGGTATTCTTGTGAGATTAATAAAATAAGTACTTTTCTCGTCCCGCCATATGAGGTTTTCAAATGTTTAAAGATTGATTATATTTTGATAGAATCTTTAACTCATTAGTTCATAGATCATATGCATGTGGAGTTATGTGTTTGTCTTTTATGAATGCAAGTCAGTGTTGGGAGGAGAGTTGTAGTCAAGGAGTGACCAAATGTTAAAGGGATCGACATCAAACACGGAAACTAAGGTACAATAATTTGATCTCTTTAACCTTGTATTTGCATATGAGTAATGGGGTTTATGATTGGGAGGTTGATAAGAAGTAGGAGACTTTAGGTCATTTATGCATGCATGATAAAACCCTTAATGCTAGTTCTTAGGAGGGATTTCCCACCCACAACAGAATTGGCGACCATACTAGGGAAATCTCTAGGGTTTTGGGGGATACTTGTTGGGTATTTTTAATTGGTTTTACCACCTTTTTCTAAGTTTCTGCAAAAGTCTGAGCTAGTGGGGATTCTAGTCTTCCATACCAGTACTCCCTGCTTCCTTCGCTTGACTATTTTTTCTTTTTTGGTGGAATCCACAGAGGCATACGCGGCCCTCAGAAGGTATGCCCACATATACACATGCCTTGGCTTCATACAACCCGCGTACATATGCTAGCTGCTGAAAGATTATGCACGTGTTTGAGTCCAGATTTTTTTTTTTTTTT
>SNQJ01S0056229.1:32215-76233 GCA_010110895.2 Picea sitchensis
TTTGCAAGGAGAGCAAGTTGTTGAGGGCCTCAAGAGCCTTCCATTGGAGAAAGAAGGGACCCAAGTCCACTTTCTTCATCGTGCCTTTGGATTTCATCAATAGATCAGCTTATACATTGGTGATATTGGTCCATTTGTATTTACTTTTCATTTTTCCACATGCTCATAGTTTTAATTTGTTTTTATTTAATTCTTGTTTATAGCTTTGTAGTTTCTCTTTCTAACCTTTCCTTTTACAGTTGTCATGCCTAGCAGAGCCCAACTGGGCATGTAAGCACTCTCAATTTTCTTACAAGGTGATGAATAGAGTGCAAACACTCTACTTGCTCAAAACACTTTTATCCGGAGTGCACAGATTCCTGCCATGTGTCCTCCTCGAATCAACAGTCCCTGTTCACTTAGGGACTTCGGCACTTCGGCAATCTCAAACCTTTATCCTTTGCATTTTCCCGGAGATGACAATATACTGATGCATGTACTCTTCAATCCAATGACTATCCTCCACTTCGGGACTTCGGCCTTCAACAATCTCAAATATTTATCCTTCATTTTTTCTCAGAGAAGTTTCACCTGAAGTTCACGATCCATTGACACGTATCCTGCTACATGATCAATGATCGAGAATACACTCGAAGTGATCTTTAGATCAGACGACTCGTATCCACTTCGGGTCTTCGACATTCGGGACTTTGGGTCTTTGTACGAGTACTGGTGGTAAGACTCCCGAAGAAAAACTCGCGGAGTGACATAACTCTTGTGTCACTCGATGGTGTGTCATAAGATGAGCAACTGCCACGTGTGACTCGGATTTGTGATTTCCACGTACCTGAAATGTTGAATCATATTGACACTTGTCATTGTCTGATTGCACCATGTTTCCTTGCTGATGTGGTCTACCACATGTCCTTGCTGACATGGTTTGCCACATGTCCTTGAGGATGAGATTTTTTGATGTAATCTGTTGATGTAGATCTCCCTGATATAACGGTCATTTTCGGGCTTCGGGTTTTTCAAATCTCAAACTTTCAGGAGCGTAACCTCCTCGCATCTCTATATCCGAAGTGAATGTTGGTCATTCGATCAGGATCTTGGATCGACAACTCGATCTTTCTGCAATACAACTTTTCTAGCTTATCCCGTCCTTCCACTCGAACTTGATCTGACAACTGACGAAACTTTGCATTCTAGGGATTTCAAATCTCAAACTTTCAGGAGCGTAACCTCCTCGCATATTTATATCCAAAGTGAATGTTGTTCATTCGATCACAATATTAGATCAATGACTCGATCTTTCTGTAATGCAAATTTGCTAGCTTATCATGTCCTTCCACTCGAAATTGATCCAACGGCTGATTGAACTTCACATTCCGGAGATTTCAAATCTCAAACTTTCCTGAGTGTAAACTACTCGCATCTTTAGACCCGAAATAAACATTATTCGTCGATTATGTTCTCACATCGACGACTTTATCTTTCTGTGAAATCCTTCTATATGGACTCTGATTCCGATGACCATTGTCTCTCCTCCTCCTGAGCTTACGATTTCTTTCGACTTGGAAGAATGTCTAAGTGTCAAAGGCCTCGAACTTTGATCCTTCTACGAGTCCTGATGAATTGGACCTCGTCTGCACTTTTGGAAACTGCTATCTCTTTTGAGATTTCGCGTCTCTGCATAGTGTTCACTTCTCCTTCTGATCTTACACTTCTTTCTGAGATTTGATCTATGCATACTTATGCTATTCCTCTTGAGCTTTGATTTTCATATTGTTCGCTTCTTATTCTAAACTTATGCTTTCCCTATTTTCCATCATTGATGATTTCCTCATTGTTTCTTTTCTTTCCTGTAAACATATCATCGTTATTGTTGTTCTTTCCATCATTGAGAAGCACACTCTACCTGCAAACATGCCAACAATCTCCCCCTTTGGCATTGATGGCAACCCTGAAAGACTGCACTGTTCTACTTAGAGCTCCAACTGTGACATCCAGAACACACCTTGTCTACCCCTTTGACATCAATGTCAAAGAAAACATGCTCCCCCTGAGCTGTTGCATTACTTTTCATAGGTATCAGATATTCAACCAACACAAACTCCCCCTGACAGGATGGATTCTCTTATTTAAGTCCTGTAGAGTATTTGTATCTAACTTAGAGTCTTCTCCTTCTGATTCTTGGACCTGTTCATCTTCATCTTTAGCTGTGTCCTCTGTAGAAGACTCAATATTGCTCACCTCTCTTGCTGGGACTCCTTTATCAACCTTTTCTTGTCATAACTGAATGACTCCCCCTGTCACTCTTCTCTGATATTCTATTACAACAACTTCATTTTTCTTCCATGATCCCTACAATCCAAGAATTTTATGACCATATTCATCACAAGAAAAAACCATTACAAACACTCTCATACATGCTTTCCCTTTTTACAAATGAAGGACCTGTGTTAGACTTCTTAGGAGTATTGATTTCTTCCTTATTGTATCCAAGATTGGATTTGTCATTTGGTGATCTCTGACTATCCAAGATCTCATCTAGGGTCATGGAGCTATTCAAGAACTTGATTTGGGTGTTTGACTTCTCAACCTTCACAACTTATGCTTCTGGCTTATGACATGATTCTTCTCCTACTTCTTATTTTCTTGCATGGGAGGATTCAATATCAACATCATTATCTGTCCTTATGCCTTTAGCCACCACTTGTCCTAAGTTTACATTTTTTACCTTACAATCTTTGGATGTGAACACCTCTTCATAGCCTATGTCACACATTTGACTTATACTGAGCAAGTTATGTTTCAGACCATCTACAGGCAGAACATCCTGGGAATCTCCTTTGCCATTACTCAAACTCACCATCTCTTTACCCTTGATTTTACCTAGTTCATCATTTTCAAAGATCACATTTCCTTTTTTTCTTTTACTTATAGGCAGAAGCTTATTCTTTTCTCGAGTCATGTTCTTGGAACATCCACTGTCTATATTCCATGAGTCATTTTGTTTTTGAGTTGAAAGTACTAGACCACATTTTTCACTATCTTTCTTTTTCCATGTGTTGGCATTTCTAGCTAAGAGATTTATCATTGGATCTCCTTTTTAATTCTTTAGATGACAATTTGCAGCTTTGTGGCTGAAGTTATGATAGGTATAGCATTCAAGCTCATTTTTCAATAGGTCAAAGTGATTGTTGCAGCGTTGTCTACTCATTGACTCTTTATTATTTCTTGACCTCCTCAGTTGCATGTCTCTAAAATTAATTTGAAAATTTGCAATATGTGGTTGTTTGTTACTTGGTTGTCTCATTCTCTATTGTGGAAGATATTTATTCCTTGGGTGTCTTGATTTCTCATGTCTAAATCTTAAGGAACAATTTACAACTTTGTGGCCAAAGTTAGAACAGTAGAAACAATATCCATAGAAAAAATCATTGTAGCTGGAAGATGGTTGTCTTCTTTGAGCAGGACTATTTCTTCCATGCTGATGATTTCCTTGAGCAGAGGATGTATTATTCCTTTGTTCTACAAATTTAGTTATGGCACCTTTTTATTTAATCCTTGGTGGTTGATTATTTTCCTTTGTTTCTCCAGGTTTGGTGCTGTCATTGGTTGTAGATTTGACAAACTTGATGGGTTCTTTGTTGCTTGGCTAACCACTACTTGATCCCTCTTCATAACCCAAATTAATTTTCAACTTTGGACTCCTTTGTTGATTCATGATGGTGTCTGATCCTTCTGAGGCTTTGATGCTTGACAGATTCTGGTGATACAAGGCTTGAAACTTCTCCAACTCTTTTCTAGTTTTCACTACATCTTCTTCCAGAGCTTCACATCTGGTCTTCTTCTCTGATAACTGTTGTTTTAGATTGTCCTTTATTTTCTTTGCCTCTTCTAATTCCACTTTTAGCAGGGTAAAGCCTTCGTCGGGTTTTTTACTACCTTTATCGAACTGTATCAAGAATGTTTTTTGCTTTCTCTTCTTAAGTCTGAGTCTGTCAATCTCTTCCAAAGCGCTAATCAACTCTCCTTCCAAGTCAACCACAACTTCTTCATCATCAACATCACTTCATGTTATTTTATTATCATAATCCTCTTTGGCCATAAGCACGAAGTCATTTACCTCATCTTCACAAGAAGAGTCACTATCTATGTCTTCTGAAGAGTCATCATTGTTTACACATAAACTTTTCTTTTTATCAAATCTTTTGGATTTGTACTTCTCTTCACCTTCAGAGTTCTGGTCCTTGTTCTTGTGTGGACACTTAGATGCAAAGTGACCTATATTTCCACAGTCAAAACATTTGAAGGGAAAATTGCCTTGGTACTTTCCTGATCCTTTTTTTAGTCTTCTCAAAAAAAATTCTTCAATTTCATTAGGATCAGATTCCTCATTCTTATTTTCTTTAAAAGAGGCTTCTCTAGTGGCGGATTGATCTTTACCTATCCTCATTTCATATGCAGTCAACGTTCCTAGAATTTTATCAAAGGCCAAAGATTTTAGATCATTAAGTTATTCTATAGAATATACCTTTGGGTTGAACCTATCTCCCAGAGATCTCAAAATTTTTTGAACTAAAGAGGCTTCCTCAATTTTTTCACCAAGATCTTTCATTTCATTTAATAGTTCTTCAACTCTCAGAAAGTACTTCCTAATAGTTTCATCTTCTTTCATTTGTAGTTGTTCAAACTGTACTATGTAGGTTTGAAGCTTGGCATCCTTTACCTTCTCATTACCTTCATAACTGCTAATGAGTTTGTCCCACATGTCTTTGGCAGTTTCTAAGTGCGTAACTTTTACAATTTTTTCTTCTGCAAGCCCACTCAGAATGGCATTCATTGCCTTAGCGTTGAAGCTAAATTCTAGCTTTTCATCCTTATTAGCTAGTACAATTGGCTTTACATAACCAGTCTCTACCACATCCCAAACATATGCACCTAAAGCCATTATGTAGGTTCTCATCCTAGCTTTCCAGAAGCCAAAGTTTGTTCCATTGAATAGGGGGGCCTTATTGGTTGAAGTTTCTTCATGGATAGTCATGTTTAAGCTCTAGGATATACCCTTAAAAAAAGGGAACTTGCTCTGATACCAATTGTTGGAAAACAGAGAGGGGGGGGGGGTTAATCAGTTGTCACTGTGATTAAACAATTATGATGATTTTAAACTCTTTACAGAACACTCAATGACGATCACAATAATGCAGGGAAGTAAGAAATAGAATATTCAACATCACATGAAATATACAGAGGCAGATATTTCATGAGGAAACCCATAAAGGGAAAAACCTCTTCTTCTTGATATGACAAGTAATATTTATTCTCTGTACATTATCATTCTTAGGAGCACCAAATCCCTTTGAGGCTACCACCTATGTTTTACAAGCTACAACTTGTTGAGAGCACCAACTCTCTAGTTTCTGTAGCACCCACTAGAAGGAAGCACCAACTCCATGGTTTCTCTAACACCCAATAGAAGGAAGAAACAACTCCCTGAGTGTTCTAGCACCAACTGGATGGAAGCACCAACTTCCAGTCACACAGGCATCAACCTATATAATAGAGAACAATAGTTCTCCCTTGCACCACCCTGCCACCCTGGTTTTTTCTAGCTGCAACCAGATGGAAGATAAAACTCCCTATGTTCAAGCACCCACTTGCAACTCTGAGGACACCAGTCCTCCCTAGCACCTCCCTACCACCCTAAAATAAAAATCTTTTCTTTCTTGAATTTATCACATTGATACAAAATTTATCTATCACTTAACAGTCTCATCATTGTTCTGCTACACTGCTCTTCTCTGCATGGATCAGTGTCTCTCACCTCGCGTCTGTTGCGCTTTTTGTTCTTCTCTTAGATATGCATTTATGGTCCTTACTTATTCTGCACTTTATAATCTGTGTCTTCCTTCCATTCTATGCACCATGCCTCTTCTATGTGCTTCAGCTACTGCACACTACATGCTCCTACCCGCATGGACCACACTCAACATCAACACCCATCTCTTCTATGTTCTGTGTTTTTATACTCTCTGTGCACCTTCTGCATACTTCATGCCACCCCTCTTCACTGCTTCATATTTCTTCCTACAGGTCATTCACTTCATCTCATACTCACGACTACATAGCTAACTCACATTTCACTTTCACTTCTCTCTTATGTATGTTTTTGTCACGTCGAGTCCTCTTCCTGATAATCATCACAACTCTTCGTCTTCCCTAGCGATTATCTCAATGTGTCCATCATCAGTGGGCATTATGCTGATATTCCTTAGCTTCTCTGGCAGTCAAGATGCTTCTTCTTCTCTATCAATTATAGCCAGTCAACTATGGTTTCTTTTCCTTCTAAGCCTCTTCCTTCGCGTGACCACCGGCGGTGACCAAACACTTATTCAAAAGGCGCTTCCCAATTTCTATTTAGTGAGCATTGGATCCTTTTCATGATATGACCTTGGGCTATGAACTTATCATTACCATGCGATTGTGGGCATGTCCATAGGCGGTTTGAGGGTAATTGACTTTTTTCCCTGTAATTCATTACAAGCCTCCACACGTCCTTTCTCCAAAACCGTGGTTTCAATTGCAACCCTCTCATGAAAAATTAAGGCCCGAGCATGTTCTAGCCCCGCAATGAAGCACGACCATCAATATCATGATCTTAACGATGCTACTGAATGGATGATTCAGATCTGTCATGTCAAGTCTGCGGACCAGATCTCACCTTCCTACATCAATAGTTGAGGTTTCCTTCGTGATCCGGGCTCCGGGATATTCAAATCTCAAACCCTGTTGTTGTTGACTAGATATATTCTGAAATGGAAGATATCCTAACATCTGTCCTCTTCAATCGATGACTCTTCCTTCTTTCCTTTGTCCACACATGATCCTTAGTCTCAATGATCATATGACACATGGCCCTCCAAACCAACGAACGAGATCGATTTCACCTTTCGAGCTTCGGGAGTTTTGATTCTCAAACTCTACTTGCTCCCGGAGCATTTCACCTAGATTCCATGATCCAATGATGCGTGTCCCTCTCGGATCAATGGTCGATATCTCCTTCAAGTCTCCAGACTTCGAATATTTCAATTCTCAACCTCCGCTTGCTCAGAATGCTTTTAGCCGGAGTCCACAGATTCCTACCATGTGTCCTCCTCAAATCAAAGGTCCTCATTCACTTCAAGACTTCGACACTTCGACAATATCAAACCTTTCTCCTTCACATTTTCCCAGAGATGACAATCTATTGACGCATGTCCTCTTCAATCCAATGACTATCCTCCACTCTGGGACTTTGGCCTTTGACAATCTCAAATATTTCTCCTTCACGTTTTCCCGAAGAAGTTTTGCCCAAAGTTCACGATCCATTGAAACATATCCTTCTACACGATCAACGATCGAGAATACACCCGAAGTGATATTCATATCGGATGACTCGTATCCACTTTGAGTCTTCGACATTCAGAACTTCGGGTCTTTGGGAGAGTACTGGTGGTAAAAATCTCGAAGAAAAACTCTCAGAGTGACGTAACTCTTGCGTCACTCGATGACGTGTCACGAGCCGAGAAGCTACTACATGTCACTTAGATTGGTGATTTCCACGTACGTGAAATGCCAAATCAACTTAACACTTGTCATTGTCTGATTGCACCACGTGTCCTTGTTGACGTGGTCTGCCACGTGTCCTTTATGACGTGGTCTGATGACATGGTGTGCCACATGTCCTTAAGGACGAGATTTGTTGGCGTAATATGTTGACGTAGATATCCCTGATCTAACGGTCATTGTCTGATCTCCAGATTCAACGGTCCTTATTCATTTCATATTTTCGGGCTTTGGGTTTTTCAAATCTTAAACTTTCAGGAGTGTAACCTCCTCACATCTCTATATATGAAGTGAATTTTGTTCATTCGATTAGGATCTTGGATCGATGACTTGATATTTTTGCGATGCAACTTTGCTATCTTATCCTGTCCTTCCACTCAAAATTGATCCGACGACTGATGGAACTTTGCATTCCGAGGATTTCAAATATAAATCTTTCAGGAGCGTAACCTCCTCGTATATTTATATCCTAAGTGAATGTTGTTCATTCAATCAGGATATTAGATCGACGGCTCGATCTTTCTGCGATGAAAATTTGCTAGCTTATCCTGTCCTTCCACTCGAAATTTATCCGACGACTGACGAAACTTTTCATTCTGGAGATTTAAAATCTCAAAATTTCCTGACTGTAAACTCCTCGCATCTTTAGACCTGAACTAAACAATGTTCATCGATCATGTCCTGAGATCGACATCTTGATATTTCTGCACACTCCTCCTATTTGGACTTTGATCCGACGACCATTGTCAATCCTCCTCCTGAGCTTACGATTTCTTCTGACTTGGAAGAATGTCTAAGTGTCAAACGCCTCGACCTTTGATCCTTCTACGAGTCCTGATGACTTGGACCTCCTCTGTGCTTTTGGAAACTGCTATCTCTTCTGAGATTTCTTGTCTCTGCATAGTGTTTGCTTCTCCTCCTGAGCTTACGCTTCTTTTCGAGCTTTGATAACTGCATACTTATGTTATTCTTCCTGAGCTTTGATTTTCATATTGTTCGCTTCTTCTTTTGAACTTATGCTTTCCCTGTTTGTCATCATTATTGCTTTACTCATTGCTTCTTTTATTTCCTGTAAACATATCATAGCCGTTGTTGTTCTTGCCATCAATGAAAAGCACACTCTGCCTGCAAACATGCCAACAGACATTGTGTTCCAAAAATAGTTCAGAAATATACAATGTTTGAAGAGTCCTAAAATCCCCTACAAACTGAGCCTCTTCTCTCTCTTATATAATTCTTAGTAACCGTTGGATGAATCTTTTCCTTCTTCTTGAAGAGGCAGTTACAAAATGGTTCAAATTCCTACTTCCTAGTGACAAGTGTACAATAATGAAAAAATTGGGGTTAGTTGAAAAAAAAAAAAACACAAAATAGGTGTTGACATTATCAAGCCATTGTTTTGTCTTCATTCATGGGTTTTTATACATGATGTATGTTGTCCATATTTCTAGTTGATCGTACAAGGATTTGATCCTTTTGTAAGTTAGTTGTTATAGGGATGCATTGTTCATGGACATGTTGTCTTCAAGGGTGCTCATGTCTTTTTCTAGTGTTGTCATGAAAGCTTGTATCATGGTATGGAGTTTTACTGGTTGCAGCAACTGTTGATCTATGAGGTATGTGGAGATGGTAGTGGTTACATCGACCACTTCATTTATTTGATTTGTGTTGTCATGCACCTTGTCTACTAGATTTTCTATCACGAGATTCTTCCCGAGATCATCTAGCCTTGATAATCTGCTTCTCTTGATCAATTCCTGCATAGATTTGTGTATCCTTGAGCATATTTCCAGTGATTTAGTAACCTCTCTATAGGATTTTTTCCCCACCTGTTGACAATGGTCAAGTGCATACATGTCTTTTTGTTTTCTTCTTTTGATGTTCTATTCAATTCTTAAGGTGTGTCGGGATTTTCAGTAGTCGATCTATTGATGTCATCGATGCCTTCTCAAATAGTTTTGTACTGTGCCAGTTTTGATTATATCTGATTATTCTTCTCTATGATTAGAAAGGTTTCTTCTTGAAAGATGTGCAGGTAAGAATACATGTCAATGATTTCTTTTTCTAATTATCTCCTGACCTTCTAGTCACTAAATTTAAAACTTTGAAGGTTGCGTTATTCAATTATGACTTGTTGGAGACTTTCCTCTAGTTCTTTGATTCTCACCTATTTTTCCTCATTCTTTTGGCACAGTCTTCGAATGTTATCTACGTTAGAATTCATGAATGCAAAGCCAATAGTAGCAGTTTCTATGGGGTGTTCCCTCACATCTCATGTCACAAGGACGTGTGTGACAATTGATATGGGCATCCCTTCAATTGTTGGCACTTTCTTCACGTATTCCTGCACAATTATACATGTCTTGTTGTCATAGGTGAATCTCCTTAAGTCAAGCACTTCACTGGGTTGGATTGGTTCACAGACTCTGATTCCTAGCTAATTTCCCGATATTTTTGTTCCTACATCTACAGTAGAAATTTATGGGATATTTGTTTCCATTGGGTGGTTATCACCCCCTTTGTCTTTTGCCTCTTTCTATTGTCTCTCAGCATCAACCGCTTTGTCATTTTCCTCTTTAGTTTAATTTTCTACTTGTTCTATTGTGGCTTTTGTTGTTTCTTCCCTTGCTTCTTTCACTTTTTGTTTTACCTCTCTCTCTCTTCTACAACTTTTTCCTCTGCCTTATCTTTAGATCTGGCCTTGTCTACATTAGTATTTCGCTTCTTCTTTCCTGCATCATTTTTATTTTTTAATACTTTCTCCTTATCCCTCCTCTTTTTATCATTCGGTCCTTCCTATACCTCTTCTATTGGTCCTGAGTGTATTGAGGTGAAAGTGTGGGTAGATCGGTCAACTTCCTCTTCCTTTGTCTTCTTCTTGGATTCTTCCATACACTTTTTTTCATTTTTGATCCTCCCTCTCAACTGACCATTCCTGTTTAAATTGAATTAATCATAAGTCTGGGCATTCCAGTGTACTTCTTCTTCATCCCAAATGTCAGTGGTGTACTCTTAGAGAAGACTGAATTTGTTGAAGTGGTCTCTCACAACATCTCCGGGGTCATGTCTTCTATATTTCTCTTCTATGAAGTGATAGGATAGCAGGATATTTACCTTTTCTTTGTCTTGCTTGGTATTACCAAAATAAAGTGGCAACGAAGGCCAAATTGCTTTCTTTAGTTGGTATAACATTCCCCTGACTCCATGTATGATGGTTTGATATGACACTTATTGGAGTATGATATTATTAGGCACAAAACAGGGAAGCAGGTGGGGTAGTTTCATTGTTCCATATACCCTTATATACGTGTCATGTTCCATGAGATACCAATCCCCATTTATCCTTATGATTGTTATATCTTTATCAATCATACAAGGGGGAGTGGAGTGGAAAATGAACTCATATAATGGGGTCAAAAATTGCTCACAAATTATTTGATATTTGGTATGGTACTTGTGCTCCCAAAACACTTTACAATACACATGGATTTTAGGGTCAGAAGGTTGAAAACTCCATCCAATTCGAGGGTATTATTGGCTATGCACATGATGTACAGGAGGTACGTGGACATGTGAAAACTTGGAAACATTTCGGTTTGGGCTCCTTTCACCACAGAGATATCACCGTGATATTATCAAACAGGATGTCTTCCCAATTGAACGATGTCCCTTCATCTGCGTAGTAGTATATTAGGTGCATGTAAGATAGGGATAATTATGATGTGTCAAGTTCCCCATATAATCTACACAACATGGCTACCAAGTATTGATAGGGTCTTCTTAGGGAACTTGTGGGATATCCACTTTTAGGTCTCCATTTTAATTTCTTATGTGCTTTGTACCACTTGGGGAATAGGTCCTTTCGTGTGTACTCAAACTCACTAAGGAGATTGTTATCCAACCTCTTGTTGGAATTATTTATTGTGTATTTTCATTGATGGAAACATGAATCAAACATGGATAGTAATAAAAAATGGACAATCATATGCTGATGAGGTTGATGACAAGGAAGGAATAGAGGAGTCCCTCAGATTACCAGATCATGAATAAGATCTCTCAAGTGGATCAATGCAGAGAAGGTCATGAGAGATAGCCTTGTGATTGGATAGAGCCAATGCATAGAGGAGCACACTGATACAAAGCCCAGGAGAGAAGGCACATTTGAGTGAAGCAGAAACAAAGTTATGCAATTAATGAAATCTGTACAAAGGATTGTGGAGTAATTATGACTGTTCGTTTGATTTGCGAAAACTAGTAGAATGTTCGATGAAGAACAGGAGTTGTCAATCACATTGATTGATGTTGGATTGTTGGATCAAAATAAGATCACGATCGGAAAGTAAAGAACTAAGAATAATGTTGATTGTCAGATCAAAATAAGAGCACGATCAGATGGTAAAGAATGATGAAATGATGTTGATTGTTGGATCAAAATGAAATCATAATCAGACGACTCATAACTCTTTCCGCGATTTACTTGAGAAACCAAAAAAAATGGCTAGCTATTATATTCTATATATATCACTTAAAAATTTATAAGTATGGCTCATTATGGAGGTAACAAAAGTTAGGTTTCCGCGAGTCCAAGAGTCCCCGAACTCAAGAAAATATCACTTGAAACTTTTTCTAAGTATAGGTTCATCTTTGAGGCTACAGAAGTTGGGGGTGCATTTTGATGAAACCATAGACGACATGTGAGTTCGCAAGTCTGAGAGTCTATGAACCTGTCACATAAAATAATTCTAAGTATAGGTTCATCTTGGAGGCTGTGGAAGTTGGGTGTGCATTTTGATGACACCCGAGAAGACATGTGAGTCTACAAGTCCGAGAATCCGCAAACCCATCACAAAAAATAATTCTAATTAAAAGTCCATGTTTGAAATGAATGAGAACCATCCAATAAACTCTTGATTAAATCCAAACTGTATATCTTTCTAAAGTTCCTAGATAAACCAGGGTCTTCCACTCAACACTTAATCATATTAACTCTGGATAAGTACCTATTGGAATTGTGTTTAGTCACAAGTTCTTATCACATAGAAGAAAGGGGTTCACAATTGGAGACTTAGAGCCAAAGATCGAACAAAGAACTTTTTTTAATAGAGACTTAACCTGAGGTCACATAAAGGAAAGATAAAGCACCTGAGGCTTAACTCAGTTTTATGTAGGAAACCTGAGAAGAACACCATTACTATAATCGATAGAGGCTAAGAAGCTTGTTTCCCATTTCGGCCACAAAGATAAAGAAGCATGCCTACTAGTACCGTTTGAGAATCTTATTCTTAATATAGTTTCCTATTAAAAAGATATTGAAGAAATACCAAATTCATCTGATTACTTAAAAGTTAAATTAAGGAAGAAATCAATTTATGTTAATGAAAGGGTACAATGGTTCATTGTCAAAAGATTTAATGGTTCAAATTCACACCAGCTGGAAGACTATATAAACAAGAAATAATGGTGAGAAGAAAGTTTCTCTGTGGTGTACATCATAAGATCAAAATAAAATGCCGAGTCCAAGGAAGAAATACGAAGATACTTATGAAGTGAGGGTGGAAGGGAGGAGCAAAGAAGGATTAGTATCCTTCACTAATTATAGTGTAAAAATTGGGATTTGGTGCTTCCTAGAGTTGGTGCCCTAAAACAAAGGAGTTGGTGCTTCCTAGGGTTGGTGCCATAAAACAAGGGAGTTGGTACTTCCTAGGGTTGGAGCCCTAAAACAAGGGAGTTGGTGATTCCTAGGGTTGGTTCCTGAAAACAAGGGGATTTTTGTCTCCTAGAGTTGGTGCTCTAAATTAATCTTCACATAAAACTTGTAATTTGTAATTTAAGTTTATATTTATTGATTTTATTTACAAACGTTTCTTGCTAATCAATAAAGTTAATAAATAATTATTTAAAATAGATAAAAGTTATCAATATTGATTCACCCCCCCTCTCAGTATTGAACTGCATTCCAACAATTGGTATCAAAGCATGTGCCTTCAAAATAGTCTAATAACTAGAAGGTAGATTCGGTATAATCCAATGGATCAACAAGAGGGAATGTCTTCCACCATAGCACCTTTGTTCAAATGGAATGATTATTCATTTTGGAGTGTGAGTATGAAAATCTATATAATGTCACTGGGTTTTTATATCTGGAAATATGTAGAAGATGGTTAGACTACGCCTGCTACTTCTCCCACATACATAGCTGCAAAGAAGCTTTGCAATGACAATTCAAGAGCAGCCAATGCCACCCTAGGAGGATTAGTCAATATTATATTTGTGAAAGTAATGCACTGTAAGCCAAAAAAAGAAATATGGGACAAACTAAAAGTCATATATGAAGGATATAGCAAGGTCAAACAGGACAAACTACAGACCTACAAAACACAATTTGAAAACTTGAAAATGAAAGAAGAAGAGAACATAGCAGAATATCTTAAGATAGTATATGAAGTGGTCAACTCAACCAAAGCATTAGGAGAAGAAATCAAATATCAACCCATTGTAAAAAATATCTTGAGATCACTACCCATGAGGTATGATGTCAATATTTCTACTCTTGAAGACATACTAGACCTTGATAAGCTCACAATGTATGAACTACATGGGATCCTCACAACGTATGAGATGAGAACGGGGCAGGAGAGACCAACAAAAGGAGAAACAACTTTCAAAGCATAAAAATAAAATAAAAACATGAGCATGTGTCTAATGAATATCAGGAAAATATATCTGATGAAGAAATATCTAACTTCATGAAGAAACTCAAGAAAGGAACTGGTATATACAAGGGAAATTTTCCTCTAATATGATTTAATTGTGGAAAGATTGGACATTTTTCTAAAAAATGTCCCTATCCCAAGAAGGAGGGTAGTGATGATGAACAATCCTACAACTAGTAAGAAAAAAAAGGGATAAAGACCAATACAAGAAGAAGTTTTATAAGTAAAAGAAAAACCTCTACTCCAAAGAAGACATTAGTTCTTCAGACATGAGTGAAGATGATGGAGAGATTCTATTTATGGGAATGGAAAATAATGATGTTGGTAATAATGAAAAAAAATATGAAGATGGAGGAGAAGTAAACCTGGAAGAAGAATTTATCAGTGCACTTGAAGAACTAAGGAAGTATAAAAAGAAGAATGAATCATAAAGAGGACAACTGTCAGAATATGAAGAAGAACAAAAATCAAGAGAAAGAGAAGTGTCAAAGACCATCAAAGAAATAGGGAAAGTCATAAATGATTTGAAGACTCGACTCTAGGAAGCCAAAATAATTGAAGAATTATTTCTAAAACAACTCAATAATAGGGAACAAGACTGTGAAAATATAGAGGATGAAATTGACCTACTAAAAGAAGAAATTGAAAAAGAAAAGAAGCAATCAAGATTTGAAAACAGTTCAAAAATCTTGAATGATATTATTAACAACCATATATCACCAAATGATAAATAAGGATTGGGATATGATCAAAATTCAACCTCTACTACACAGAAAACTAATAAAAGGTCAATTGGCTATGCAAATGCTCTTAGAAATTCCTTAAAAATAAAAGATAGCAAGATGATGATGGAACCATTAAAGATTGTTTTTAATAAGAAAGCACCTCCTCCAAAAGGAAAAGGAAACATAGTGATCAGAAGGATGGTATCCAAAGGAAAAGGAAAAAAATTTATGAGAATAACTCCTCCTAATAGATATCAACATATCTTTCTTGGACATTGCTATTCATGCAACAATGTTGGACGCAAAGAAATACATTGTAAATCCTATAGAAAATACAAACAAAAAAATGTCCAAATATATAAGAAACACAAGAATGATATAGAGAAAATAAATTATAATTCATTCTCTCCTTTACAAAGTCACAATGTTGAATGTTATAAGTGCAACAACTATGGTCATAAATCCAGTGAATGCAGACTATAAAAATATTCCATGAAGAAAAACATCTCCAACATTCAAGAAAATTATAAGAAGACATGGAGAAGAAAGTATGAAGTACAAAGGAAGAAAAATGATTAAGATATTGCACCTGAAATTGATAAAATTGACAATAGGAGAATGATGGGTGAAGTGTCTGATAAGGAATATGAAAATCATATTTATGCATATAAAGTGGATCAAGCTCAAGAAAAGAAAACTCCTAAAGAAAAAAGTGACACAATTGTAGAACTTGATAATGTCCTGCAAATAAATTATCCATTACCCAACAAATGGAAAATGCAAAAAAAAAATTCTAAAGAAAAGGATAAAGAAGCTTTTGTTGCACAAAAAAATGATGATGATTATGAACTCTCAGACACATATCCACCTATAGAATTGAGTGATGAATATCTTGAAGTGTTTTCAAATTTATTTTTATGATCTACTAAATTCCCCCTCAACAGAAAATGCGAACAAGAGGAAAAGAATGGATTGAATAACTAAATTCAATATTATCAGCAATATATGATTAAGATAATATGTATGATAATGTGGGCACTGAACCATATCACTAGTTGATACAACAAATCAAGAGGCCTTTTATTTTTACAAATAAGTGAATAAGTTGATTAACATCATGAAGACAATTAGTGAGGTAGCAGTACAACAACAAATAAAGGTCCAATTTCTATTGAAAAGTATTGATTAGTAGTCAAAGGGGAAGAATTGTTGACAGGGGAAGTTGCATAATAAAAGAGGTAAGTTTCTTTCTACGTTGATGTTCAATATGGAGATATAAACACTAAAACAAAAATCCAAAAACAACAAGCATAATCTCCATTTAAAATTCATCAGAAAAGAAGCGCTTGGACAAGGGGAATATAAATTCAAGGGGAGTATAACCTCAGGAGGAGAAAAGAAGAAACCCCTTCTTTTATTTTTTTCAAAGGGGGGGAGATAAAAAGAAAAACAAGTCAGCTCAAAGGACTCAAAATAATACAAAATACACATTCATAGGGGGAGAGAAGTAGTAACAGTTTCACTCTTTGTCATTGATGTCAAAGGGGGAGAAAAGTAGTAAGAAAAATTTAATTCCCAAATTTGAAGATGAGATTAGTGATAGGAGAAGAAAAGGTACAAACTCATTTGTTTGACAATTTCTTTTTCCTCGGGAAACGTGTTGCATTTTTGCCTCATTTTTCATGTCACCTCGATTTTCATGTCCATTATTGGGAGGTTTTTTGGCATATGGTTTTTTATGATGGTTTTATATTTCCGGTTAAGGAATTAGGGTTGTTGACTAATCTAGGTCATTGGGTTAGGGTTTTGGATGCCGATGGATCCTATATGTATATTGTATTATATACAATGTATCACGGTGAATGAATATAGAATGTGTTGGTTTTACTGGTTTGGGTTTCCAGAGGAAAAATATTTGTGTAGTGTATGTATTTTCCATTGCATCTTTTCTGTTCTTTTACTAAAGATCTGTTTGCAGTAAATATTGTACAAGGTTAAAATCTACAAATGTGATGGATAAAATGAGATAGTGAACAAATGTCTTGAAGGATACCTTCATTTCTTTGTCTATGATAAACAAACACAATGGTTCTAGTGGTTACCCTTGGAAGAATGGTGGCATAACACTTCCTTTCATATTGCAACAAACATGACAGGATTTATGGCGCTTTATGGATATCACCCACCATCCATCACTTCTTCTCTAAAAGAAAATTCTAAGGTTCAAGTAGTGGAAAATCACATCCAACATCAACAAAAATTTCTCCAACTCTTAAAGGAAAGCCTGACCATGGCACATAATCGCACGAAACAACAAGAAGATCAACATCATAGTGAAAGAATTTTTGAAGTAGGGGATTGGGAATTTTTAATACTACAACCATACAAACATATGTCCCTCAATAAAGCTAAGAAGGATAATAAATTATCACTGAAGCACTATGGCCCTTATAAGGTATTGAAAAATATCGATGCAATGGAATACAAATTGGAGCTTCTTGCATCATCGCGAGTACACCCAGTTTTCCATGTTTCATGCTTAAAGAAGGTTATAGGTGACAAGATCCTAGTTCAAACTATATTTCCATAACTTGACGAGGAAGGAAAAATAATATTGGATACTGAAGCTATCACTGACACAAGAATTCGCCAACAAAGGAATAAATCAATTTGAGAGTATCTCATGAAGTGGAAGAAACTAACTACTGAAGATTTCACGTGGGAAGATGAGTCTTTTTTATGCATCCCCCCTCCCCTCCTGGGGGTTCTGCGACCTCTTGGTCTAGGATATTTCAACTTGCTGAGTCGTATCAACCCTTCGAGATCCTACTTGAACCCAAATTAACTTACACAGGTCCGATTTCTCTTCTGGTACAGGTCCTGTGATACCCGCAACCTCTTTCTGCACGCTTTTGAAATGTCAAATTTCAGGCACTAGCTCTTTTTTCATTAACCCCTTCTTGCATAAGGCACTGGGATACGACCTCCTGTAAATATGTGATTTCGGGCACAACCTAGAATGGTTTGAGACCACATCGCTTTTCTCCCCACAATTCACCTCTAGCTTCCACATATCCCTTTCCCAATATCATGGTTTCAATTACGGTCTGCTCTCAGAATTTTAACATCTGAGCATGTTCTGGCCCCACAATCCACCTCGACCATCGATCTACTAACCTCGACGGTGTTTCGTGATCAAGGACTGAGATCTATTCTCTTTTCCTGCCTTCTCTCCTCCTTTCATGTGCATTACCAGGTCTCCACGATCTGTCGACACCTACCCCCCTTTCAAATCAACGACTACAGTTGTTTCTCCTTTCAGGCTTCAGGAGTTTCATCTTTCAAATATCTACTTCCTCCACATGACAATATTCCAAAGTGGAAGATCTACTGACACCTATCTCTTTCAATCAACGGGCATGATGGATTTCTCATTTTCGCCTTCGGGATTTTTGTTGGCCCTTGACCATGTTTTGAGGAAACATTGGTCGTGTTTGACCACTTTGGGACTTCGACAGGCTGGTCAAAGATGGAGTGCCCAAGCGGAGCTGATATCATAGGATCTCTCTTATTTTGTAGGCTTGTGGACCCAGCAAGGGGTTTACTAGGGTTATGTAATGGGTTAAGGGATGTCGGCCCATGGGTTTACTCATGATTAGGCCTTTTTGTAATTGTATAAATAAGTAGTAGCTAAGCAATGTATATGGAAATTGGCTTAGTGCATGAGTGTTGGCTATGTGAAAAGAGTATGATTGGCTTAGTGCAAGAGATTGTAAGTTTCTTTGTGCAATCTGGTTGTGTAAGGTAAGGCTTTGTGCTATTAAGGAGTTGTCTTTGTGCCTTGACCTGATTTTGAGGAAGGTGGATCTATTGTGATATGCACAGATCACCTGTCTAGTGCAAAGCTTGGATCTATGGCTTTGTGCATAGGAAAATATGAATGTAAGAAGATTGCAGACTAATAAAGAAGAAGAAGAAGTTGGTGGATGTAGCCCCACACTGGGGTGAACCATGTATATCCTATGTTTTAAATGTTCTTTATGCGATGTGATTTAGGACTTATGTGGTTTATTTGCTTAGTCTTGTTATTATAATGTATGATGAATGTATATGATGTTGTTTCATAGTGCTTAAAGATGATTGAATGCTAGATCTGAGCTAATGCTATGTTCTAAGTGATTAGAAGTGCTTGATACTTATGGTTACTGTGTTGATCTGTAATAAGGGTTTTATCTACGATGTGAATGAGATTCAAGAGATAATGCATATTGTTGTTTAAGTGCTCTATTAAGTATTGTAATCACAAATCTGTGTCCCGGCTTGGTTGTATACACTTGAGTCCTGCAACCCCCCCTGCCTCTACCTCGGGTGAGACTTCATATGCTTTGCAAGTGTTGCCAAAAAGGCCAGTAGTTAGGGTTTTGTTGGTGCATTGTTGAAGCGTTTAACCCCGGGTCTTCCCTTATGCCAATAAATGGTTCTGTTGCCAGGACCTGAAACTGTCATTGCTAGGAAATGAAGAAAAGAGAAAGCTTTGTGCATAGATCTGTTTTTGTAGTGAACAATATTCTACTTGAGTTGCAAAGCTCTGTGCTAAGAAAGAAACTTGATTCGAAGAAAAGGGGTAAGATCTTAAATCTTTATGCTCTGGTAAGGGTAAGATAAGTAGAAAAATTTATTTTGAAAGTATGAATCTAGGTATGTTTGATAGATTTTGTCCTAATCTAAATGTTAGGGCATAATTAGACGAAAGAATTGATCTGAATAAATTTGATAGAAATAGAGAAAGAATTTTTGGACTAATAAGTGGATGCAGGAACCTAGAAACAATTTTTGCAAATTGCAGGTCCATCACTGGGATCCTAGTACGCAGCACATGAGAAGTTGGAACTCGTTTAAAAGAAAGGGAGGATTGACACTATGTTATAATTGCAGAACACCTGGACATCTTGCTAAAGAATTCCCTGGTACAGGTCCTATTTGTCTTTGTTTTAAAGCTATTGGCCATGAGGTTGAGGATTTCCCAAGGATGATTTCTAAAGTTGAAAATATGAACATGAGACAAGAAAACTATAAAGAAGGTCAAGAGACTAAGGATATGTTAAACAATCATACAGAAAATGAGTCAGAGACTATGTTAATATAGTTACAAGAAGTAATGGATGATCACAAACACATCAGTTTACCAGAGATTCTGAAAGAAAAACAACACATAGTTACAAGAATAGAAGACTTCGACATAGACTCTGTATTAGATGAAGAAACACATGTGAACATTATGCCAGAAAGCACTTGGGAAATTTTGGGAAATCCTACTATGGTACCTTCATTGGGAAGGATTTGGGAAATTTTGGGAAATCCATCATGGTACCTTCATTGGGAAGGATAGTTTGTTTAAAGGGAAAGATGATAACTCATGTGCGAAAGAGCTACTAATGTACCTATGATTTCTATGAAACATCGAATCAAGAAGAATTTTAAATTCATTAAGTCTATTGAGACCAACACCTTTCCAATTCATTGTTAGGAAATAATTGGATCAAGAAGGATCAGATCAGAAGGAAAGCAGAGGAGGAAGCTACAGAACAGAAAACGCAAGAGCTAAGGGACCTCATAACCAGAAAAATAGAGAGACTAATAGAAGAACAAGAGGATAAGTCGAAGCAATAGGGGGAAAGAGAATTAGTTGTTGAAAGAAAACAGGAGGGCTTGAAGAACCTGTCCATGCAAGAAAGAAGTGTAGCCACCCCAAAAATAGTAATATAAGGGACATTAACCTCATAAGCTATAAGATCATATAAGCAGTGCAAAGTCCTTTTACCAAGAGAGAATAAGAATAAGAATGGAAAGAGGAATCTAGAGAATCAGATCACAAGAAAGAAGGCAAGGAAGCTCAGTAAAAAAAAAACCAAGTTAGAAAGACTACAATAAATTCCATAGAAGACTTCGCAGGAGACAGATCTACGGAACTTGAACCTCGCCAGAATAGAAGAACCACGTAGAATGGGACTTCGCCATGGTGAAGATATATGACCGTTGGGAGGAGCCCAGACCATTAGAATAACGCTCCGAAACGACTAGAAACGTAGTTATTGATAGAAAGATTGTCATTGGATCATTGAGACTGCGCCATAACAGACGAATTCGTATTGATTGAGGCATTCCTGCATGTTGGAAGAATCCATTAGAACTTTTGCTTATTTAACTCATTGGACACTGCGTCGGGACCACTTTTTTCCACCTGTGCTTATCTGAGCTTACAGAGAATCGATTTCATACCACGTTGTGGTTTCTATACCTTACCATCCATTTGATTACCTTGATTGTTTGTTCACGTACCCGATCTATTTGGTTACAAGTGTGAATGTCAGGCGAACCTAGTGCATTAGAGAAGTTTGTAGAGGAGATTCTTGTGGAGCTCATGGTTGAGAAAGTCATGTCTGTAGGAATACATGCATCGTCAACTAGGGGACTGTAAGCATCCCCCTTGAATGGATGTCATTCTAGCCAAACCGCTACTGAGAAGAGAAGAAAACACCGCGATGATCTGGCTAACACAAAGTAGATCCCGTCGGTTTTTCCAGAGTACATACTGCCTTTGGTTGGCGTGGTTAATTGTGATAGTATCCCACAAGACATAGAGTACATTTTGATCACTACATATATCCTAAAGGGGATACACGTAGTTGGACCCCAGTTAGGACATATCCCAGCTCTAAAGAACAACAACTTCAACCTTGGAGACCGGAAGAACTACGTGATTCTCGCACCGCATAGGTACTTGATGAAGACGACTGGGAAGAAGCCACACATAGTCTCCTAGTCGTGGATTAAGGATCTCACATAGTCGACGATCCTAAATGTAATGAAGATTCCTCACTTTGGCCGACATCAGGAGGTTAACACTTGCTTTAAAATCCTCTTGGCATGCCATCACAGAGGCTATCTATGGCTCGATGGGTGCGTCACTATGGATCTAGTGTTGATCTAGCTCATCACAGGACTGAGCATGCAAGGATCAAACCCTCAAAATTTCTACCCAGAGAAGACTTCATATCTCTCTTTGGAATAATGCATAAAGGAGGACTATGGAGATGTAGAAAATGGAAAGCGAGGCTACAAGGTAGCCTCCATCCAGGATGGCACAGTGCACCTAGCTTGTCATCTTACAGCTGGAAATATCATTAGAAATAACCGTCCGACACAGGTCACTGGATTCATAGTAAACCTCGCAGGGAAGTGCATAGAAGGAATGCAAATGAACTGGGCAAGCTACCTCGTCAATGAGCTCAAGAAGGACTGTCACGAAGCATAGGATCAGGGCTATGAATTCCATTTCAGTTGGTTACTAGTATTGATCACATTTTTCGCTTAGTAGATGCATGAAGGAGCGACATTTCCCGAAGTTGAGCCATCAGAACCATTGGATGCAAGGTTCTCCACCTTGTGGTACATAAATGATATGTCGAAGCAGTGGCAGTCAAACATTGTCTTCCATGCCTACTACCAATAGCTGAGGCATGCTATTGAGGAATTCCCATGAATGACACCCAACACATTGCACTAGTACAGACCGCTGGAAAAGTTCCACGTAGATCGACACTTTATATACATCATTGCATGCAGGGATGAGAGTAAGGAGGAGCTACAGTCCTATTATAAGCTAACTGATGAAGACATGGAGGAGATAACCAAAGAATGGCCAAAAAAATTCCTCGTACTAGTGGAAGATGCAGAAATCTCTAACCCCAACATCATAGGAAGTCCATTGGTCACCCGGGTCGAGCATGATGGACAAGCTAGCGCAAAGAAAAAGAAGAAAAAGGAGGAAGTGTAGAACATAGAAACCAATGAGGAGGATAGCGCCTGAGAGGAATGTAGGGCTGACTCACCTGCAGAGGGAGGAGGAGATGAAGTGAACCAAGAAGAAGGAGGGGAAGAAGGAGAAAATCAAGGCAAAGGTGAAGTTACACTGCCTAAGGATCCCCTTACCGAGGCCGAAACATCAAACAAAAGTAAGGTTTCTCCACAGAAACCCTCAACAAGAAAGAAAACCCGTGCCAATAAACCCTAGTCAAATAATGTGCTCACAGTGGATGATGTTAATCTCATCATCATAGCCGTGGAAGATGCTTCAGAGGATATCTTACAAATACATGTAGCGAAGAAGGAAATGTTGTATGAAAGAATCGAGAAAGATTTGAAAGAGATACAACAAGCCATCCATTCAAGTCGCACAATACCTACTGCGCCTTCTTCATCCAAGATTGCAGAATTGGGGGATGAGCCTGCCCAATTACAAAGGCTAGCAGATGCAAAAGAGGCTAGACTTCATCGAGTCCAAGAAGAAAAGGAGCAGGCTACAGAAGCCTTGAAGTAAGAAAAGGAGGAGGTCTTATAACAACTTTGAGTCGCGTAGAAGGAGAAAAATGTTTGAGGAAGACAAAGAAAAGATACAGCAAGAAAAAGACCAGTTGCTCATAGAGAATACTACGGTCAAAGAGGTAGTAACTAAAGCACTTCACTCTATGTCGGGCTTGGCATAGGAGGAAGAAGAGTCAACTGAGATGCAAGTGGTGAAGCTCACTGAATCCATTCAGCAACTTCAAGCAAGAGTAATAGAGTTAGAGCTCCAAGGAGTGACAAACAATCCACAAGAAGTGCGCGATCAGAGGGAAGAAATCGCCAAGAGCGCAGTTGGGAGCATCAGAACCCTCACCTTAGAATGTAAGAAATTGAGTAATCGAAGTGCGCAAACCTACGAATGCCTCTCAGAAGATCTGGAGTTGAGGAAACTAGAAGCACAACTATAGGAGTTGCAACAGAAGGCATCTACCGTCTAGGCACAGATGAAGTCACTCACTACAGTTGAGAAAATGAAGAACTCACAGGAGCAGAGCGCAGTCCAAAAACAGATTAATGCCATCCAGAGTAGAGTCATGGAAGTGACACAATGATTACATCTGGTGTAGGATGAAGCCTCCACGATTTTTGAAGAGATTAAAGGACAAGGCTTTCAACTAGACCAAGTGGTTGCAACAGTGGAACAATGCTTGGAAGGGTCTTTTACAGAGAAAGTAATTAAGGAGTTCGCCAAGTAGGAAGCTCTAGCAAAGCAGCAAGTAGAGGAAGCTTGAGCTAATATCGAGGCCGTTGAAGCAGTGTTTCCCAGATCTGAGTGACTCGGGATGAGTCACAGTTGAGTTTTGGGGGCATGTTGGCCCTTGACCAAGTTTTCAGGAAACATTGGTCATGTTTGACCACTTTGGGACTTCAACAGGCTGGTCGAATATGGAGTGCCCAGGTGGAGCTGATATTGTGGGATCTCGCTTATTTTGTGGGCTTGTGGACCCAGCAATGGGTTTACTAGGGTTATGTAAAGGGTTAAGGGATGTCGACCCATGGGTTTACCCATGATTAGGCCTTTTTGTAATTGTATAAATAAGTAGTAGTTAAGCAATGTATATGGAAATTGGCTTAGTGTATGAGTATTGGCTATGTGCAAAGAGTATGATTGGATTAGTGCAAGAGATTGTAAGTTGCTTTGTGCAATCTAATTGTGTAAGGTAAGGCCTTGTGCTATTAAGGAGTTGGCTCTGTGCCTTGACCTGATTTTGAGGAAGGTGGATCTAGTGCACTGTGCGCAGATCACCTGTCCAGTGCAAAGCTTGGCTCTGTGGCTTTGTGCATAGGAGAAAATAAATGTAAGAATATTGCAGACTAATAAATAAGAAAAACAAGAAGTTGGTGGACGTAGCCCCACACTGGGGTGAACCACGTATATCATGTGTCTTAAATGTGCTTTGTGCGATGTGATTTATGACTTATGTTGTTGATTTGCTTAGTGCTATTATTATAATGTATGATGAATGCATCTGATGTTGTTTCTTAGTGCTTAAATATGATTGAATGCTAGATCTGAGTTAATGCTATGTGCTAAGTGATTAGAAGTGATTGATCCTTATGGTTGCTGCGTTGATCTATAATAAGGATTTTATCTGCGATGTGAATGAGATTTAAGAACTAATGAATATTATTGTTTAAGTGCTCTGTTAAGTATTGTAATCACAGATCTGTGTCCCAGCTTGGTTGTAGACACTTGAGTCCTGCAAAACCCCGCTGCCCCTACCTCGGGTGAGACTTCATCTACTTTGCATGTGTTGTCGAAAGGGCCAGTAGTTAGGGTTTTGTTGGTACGTTGTTGAAGCGTTGAACCCTAGGTCTGACCCTGTGCCAACAAGTTTCAACTCTGAACTTCTGCTTCTTCCTTATGACAATTTTCCGAAGTGGAAGATATACTGACACCTATCCCTCTCAAACAAATGGATCAGATGAAACCCAGCTCTCCATCCTTCGGGACTTCTTGTTCAACACCTCCTCTTTCTTTCGGAGTGATTTCTACGAAATGGGAGATCTTATGCCATGCATCCTCTCCAAATCAACGTCTCTGGTCCTTGTAAGGTAACTAGAGAGGTAGTGGGGGGGGCCCAGAGGGCCATAGTGATAATAGTGNCAACGCTTTCATAAGGGGGATGGAATGTAAGGTAGCTAGAGAGCTAGTGGGGGGGGGCTAGAGGGTCCGTAGTGATAATAGTGGAGGTCATTCAATGTAAGGTGGACTAGGTTCACTATATTATTAAATAAGGCCCACTATGGTAGTTAGATATAATAAATGTAAGAGGACTTCTTAGAAGGTTTTACTTCTAGAAGATTCCTCCTCTAGAATTTTCTTAGGTGATGGTAGCACTATTTAAACGGGTTCAAGCAATGTAATGAGACATGAAGAGAAGTATTGCATTTGGAGCTGAAGCTCATTAGGAGGTTTCCCCCTCGAAGAGGCAAGTGAACGGGACAGGATCCCTTCCATAATAGGATCCATTGTATGGTGTTTCCCTACCTTAAGGGTTGGGTAATAATAAAGTGTGGTTTCTTCTATCTTGCTTGTGGATCTATTGTGTATTCAGTATTTGTGGTGATTATATTTTCAGATCTATTTGGCTCTTAACAGTCCTCTTCGAGACTTCGACACTTTTCAACTGAGACCATATCAATGGACTTTGGCTCCCTTCTCGATCAATGGTCGAGATTCTACTTCAGGACTTCGGCGCTTTCACCCTCTTCTTTCCTCTAGAGTGTTCTATACCTGGAGTTATAGATATGGCACCATGCGTCCACCTCAAATCAACAACTCTCGTCCACTTCGGGACTTCACCCTTTAGAAGTATCAAATTCTCCACACTCTACTTCTCCCGGAGCACATGATCTATCGACACGTGCCTCACTCAAATCGATGACCCCCAGCTACTTCGACTATTCAGGCTTTGGCGATTTCAAAATATCCTCCTCTGCATTCTCCCGGAGTGCTTTCACCCAGAGTTCACGATCTGTCGATGCATGACCTTCTGGATCTGACGATCCAGATTCACTTTAGCTCTTCAGGCTTATTTCACCCAAAGACAATGGATTTATGCCACGTACCCTCTGGATCTGATGGACCAAACTTCTCTTTGACTCTTCAGATTATCGGCCCTTTGGATCTTCGCTCTTCAACTCTTTGAGCTTCGGCTCTTTGGCTCTTCATCCTTTCAGCTCTTCTTCTCTTCGGCTCTTTGGGCTTCAGAATTTTCAACTCCTGCACACTCATTCCTCCTAGAGTTCTTTCACCTGGAGACTCTGATCTGTTGACACGTATCCTCTTGGTGATGAATGACCATAATATATTTCGCCTCTTCGGTGATTTCTCCTTTTCCTTGACCATAAAATTCCAATTTTATCCCTCTCCGGAGTTGTATATACTGTGCCACCTTTCTCCCTTGGTGATGGACAGTCCCTAATCACTTTGGGACTTCGGGACTTTGACAAGTCAGTTCTCCTGTGCACACAAGGGTTAAAGCTCATGCACGTTACCTTGATCAGCTGATTTTCGATCCTCCACGCCCAGATCTGACAGCTGGGACATGTTCTTCCTTGAGACTCTTCTTTGTCTCCCTGGACATTGATCTAAAGGTCCATATTTCTTCCAACAACAGATCCAACAGTTGGTGTCGTTCCTCCTCCTAATCTTTTGATTTCTTCCGACTTGAAAGACTTTGTAGGTGTTCAAAAGATTCGTCCCTTGAACTTTCTAATGTGAACATGACTATCTTGGGTCTCTTCTTCACTTCTGAAAGAGTTATCTCTTCTGAGATTTTCAATTTTCTCAATCTCCTAAGGGTCTCGACCTTTCTTCTCCCTTCAAAGGGTTCTTATTCCCTCCTAGAAACCTCTCACTCAAAGCACTCCTTGCTGAGCATTTTCTATAGAGTGTTCAACAACTCTGTGAGTATCTTCCTATGATACTCTTCTCCCTAAACTTGACAAAGAGTTATATTTGTGCACACTTGCACCTACTTGATGCCCGCTTGGTAGAGCTCTATAGAACTCTTTGTGAGTGTGCCTCTTTGTGCTTCCTCTACACGGTTTATCCTCTAAGGTATTTAACAACCTTGAGGTTTTTCCCCAAGTTGATATCACTCTGGTGCACCCTCTTGGCACATTCCTTTCTGACTCCATAGAGTTCGGATGCGCACTCCTTGCACTGGCTACAAAACCTCCAATGTTCTGTTGTGCACTCTTTGCACATCCTAAAGAATCCAGAACGATATTATGAACTCAATCAAAGATAGAGAAGTCTATATTCCTACAATAAATGAAACCTATCATGCATCTACAACATACATTCATGAAACACACAAACACATGAACAATCATATGCAGGAAAAACTATTGTTTTTTTCATTGATTTGAAAATCTAATTACAATATTGCAAGCTGGACTACAACAGAGTCTCAGCTCTCTCAAGCTCTCTCAAAGAACTATTCTACCTCCTATTTCTTAGCTTCCGAGCTTCTCAAGATCATCTTTCATAATCCTCCTCCTAGCTCTCAACTCTCATAATCAAATCTTATACCAAGATCTCTTTACAAAAGAGGGCTCTACGAGCTTATCCTCTCTCACCTAACCTCATCTATTACATTGAGTTTCAAAAATGGCCATCTAGTCTGAATTGAATCTAGATCCATCAACCTGTCAGTTATTAAAAGAAACCTTATCTTTTTCCTATACAAAGGCATGTCTTGGTCTTCACTCAACCTTACAACATTAATCCCTATAAGATTATATTTCAAATTTAAAAATGGGAGGGTCGATGTCTCTCCCTTTCTCCAATGTGTGCCTATGTGTTGGATTGTTGGTGCATCTGCTGATGTGGAAGAATGCTCCTGCATCATACTCCACTGTTGCAAAAAATTTATGAGCTCCTGCTCATGAGCTATCCAGCTCTGTTGAAATCCTCCTGGATCCCAAAATTCTCCTTGAAGTTGTCCTCTTGCCCCATTGCTTTTTTGTTGTTGTTTTTGTTGCTTCTTCTTCTTCTTCCATGTTTCTATGGAAGGCTCTCCTCTGTTCAGATTCCATTTGTTGACTTCTTCTTGCATTGATCTCAACATCATCCTAATTATCTCCTCTATCACTCCATCCAACTGCTCCAATGGTTGGCTCCTCTTATGCAGTCTTCTCTATTGCAACTCTTGATCCTCATATACATCAAAGGGTATATCATCCTGATCCCCCATGTCATTTTCTTCTTCTGTGGCATTAGCTTTCCACCTTGTTGTGGACTCCAGTTCTGTAATCTCATCACTGAGTGGCTAATCAGTTGTCTCCACTGACATATTGGTTTCTTCTATCAACTCCTCTGCTGGTACATCTCCAGCTTCCTCCAGCTGTTCCCCAGGCTAGTATGCTCCTCCATCTATCTCCAAACTGATCTATTGGATGTGATAGGTTTGAACTATAACCCTTCTCTCTATGGCTTCCAATTACTCATACAGATAAGCAAAATCCATGTTGTCTGCTTCTCCTTTTGTTGTAGACTCCAGTGCTACAATCATCTCATGTTCAGCTTCCCAGGTAAAACTTTTGAGCAACTATGATGAATGCTCTTCTCCTTCTGTTGGGGAAAACATCAGTGTCTGCTCCTTCTCCACTTTGACAATCTCTACTGGTTGTCCTTTTTTTGTTTCACTTGCAACACTTATGCTAGCCTCTGCTTGTGTTACTGGATAAATTGGTAGGTGTGGACACTAACTGATCTCCCTAGATCCACCTAGATGTAGAACAAAACACACCAGAACATGATGCTTTCCTTAAGTTTTAAATATTGAATTTACTAACTAAAGAGGGATAGGTGAAATATCGTTTAAACATCGCTTCCTCTCGCCATCACCATCCTAGCTCCATTCCAACACTCATACAATGATGATCCTACAAAAGAACGCAACCAACCAAAGTGATAGTAATAGTATAAACTCAATATAAACCTATGTATGTTATCAAGGAATCCTACAATAAAACACAACAAGATTTATAGGAAAGAATCATATTATTGTATCATATTAAATGTGAAAGAGAGATTACAACCATGGCCTTGATTTCATAAGGTCCCTTCCAACTGTCCTTCGTTCCCCACACACTTCCACTTCAAGAATTATAAGATCATAGATCTGATAATATTCACAATCTATCTTGACAAAATGACTCATCTAGCCAAGCTAACAATCTCCAAAGCTCAATCCAATCCAAGCTAATCCTAAAAGCTACAAAGCTAAAAGCTAATCTCATCCAAGCCAACTTTCTCCATGAGAGCTCCTCTCCTTTTATAAGCTGAAGAGGATAAGGTGAGGAGGTTAGGATAATCCAACCAAATCATGAAAGAGAGTAAGATCCAAACCATTCTGATGCCACCTCACCATGGAAGTTTCTCCTTCTAGAAGCATCGAGAAGATGCTCGTTTTTCCCACGTATGAGCATTCTCACACCCTTCTTATAGAGCAACCTGTGAACCTATCACAACCCAGCTATGGTGCAGCCTGCAAGAATTAGGCATTCTCGCACCCTGCCTATATAGCAACCTATAAACATCCTCTTTAATACGGTTTTTACAAAGGAAAATGCAACTTCTTTTCTCAAGAAAAGTTCTTCTCCCTTCTTTCTTCAGGAACTCAGGCCACTAACCCCTCTGAAGGAAACATATAGGTTTACATCATTAATGGTCATAGGGATGAAAAAAATAATGTGTAACAGAGAGCCCCCCAAAGTATGAAGTTAGAACAAAGTGATAGCTGAAATACTTTGTCGAGTGTGTGTAGGGATCAAGGAATAGTCTGTTGGAAACCTGCCAACAAACAAGGAAATACAATACAATAATAGATCATCACTGAGGTAGGAAATCCCATACTCAGAATACAAATGACTCAGAGCATAAATGTCTACATGTGAAGATCCATGTCAAGTAAGACAGGTCATGGCCACTGAACATACACTATGGATCCATGCCGATATGACTCAAATCTGAACATAGCCACCAGACATACAATGTGGATTTATGTAACACTACACTGAATATACTCCAACGCAACCTGGATCTGTTAGAAAATATCTAGGGTCTTCATCTCCACCACTCTATGTATGAATCTAACCATGTGAATACATGTGTTGAAGTCAAACATGGTAGAAACCACTTGATTATCGGTCAATGATGAGAACCGTTAACAAGGGTGAGGGAAATCACCATTAATGTCAATGACTCCCAAGGTACTCTAGTACAATCCAACGAATGTGAGTTAATGAGCTGAAGTCAAACACTCAATGGAATATCCCGATCAGGGGTCAATAATGAAAACCCATTATCAAAAGTGAGGAAACTTGCCATTGAGGCATGCAAGTTCCAAGGTACCAATTGATTTCTAAGTCTAATTCCTGGATAGTGAGTTGAAGTTGATAGGAAAAGACTCGTCATAGGAGGGCCTTAATGTATCCCCCATCAATGAAATGAAACAAGTAACAAAATTTGATGTAGATTAGAGTAACAAGTGATTTAGGACTGACTTAGGGATGGCTGACGCAATAGAAGGCTTTAAGGACTGCAAAAATGGCTGACACAATAAAAGGATTTTCGGGTTGGACATCGTTTTGAACATATTGACGACACACTAACTGTCTTGGGAACACTGAATAAACAACAGGGATCACAGATCGATTTGTAATATTATAAAGGAGTATGATCAAGAGACAAGTGGATTTTCCAACCTAGACACAAGGTGAGTGAAAGCGTGTCATGTTCAAAAGCGACTCTTCCATGGAATACAGGTTTAGTTAGATTTCTTTCCCAATTTTTTCTCCCCACCATTTCTGGAAAATACCTCTTTATTTTTAAGCAAGCTTGAGGAGGATAGCATATGCTTGTAATGTAAGCTCATCCTTTGGATGAGTGCTTTGGAGTATGTTTAACGAACCCTAGGAAGGAGTGGTTCGGTCCCACATGGGCCTTTCAATGTTTTTTTTATGAGTCCAAAGAAAGAAAACTCAGGGGTTTTTCATGTTTTGAGAGTCTGAAAAACACTTAAAGAGAACTCTCCTAGTTCCTTTTTCGTAAATTAGTTCAACGAGACCAAAAAAGTGATAAACTATCGCTCACCAAACATTTTCTTCAAATACTTTTACGAGTGTGAAAAGAACAAGATCGCTCGACAATATTTTCATGTTTAGAGAGTCTAAAAAGATCTTAAAGGAAACTCCAGGGGGTTCCTTTTCCATATAACCTTTACGAGTCCGAAAAAGTGATAAAAGTATACTCGGTTACATTCTCATTGATTTACGAGAACGAGAAAGAACAAAGACTAAGATCGGTAACTTATTCTCATGTATTTACGAGCACGAGAAAGAACAAAGACTAAGCTCGGGATTGTTTTCATTTTTACGCAATCTTTAAAACAAAACAAAACCATGCTTGGACCTGGTTTCATTTTTACGCAATCTTGAACCAGAGGGAACTATGCTTGAGGTAAGTGGTTTCATTTTTACACAAGCTTGAACCATTGCCCCCAAAGCTTTGTTTCATCCAACTGCAAAGGAGAATAAAATGAAGCTTCAAATACTAGAAGAAGGACTTGACTCAAATAGAGAGGGGGGAAACTATTTCATTTTTTAACAAGCTTGACACAGAAACAAGAACTATGCTTGTAACCTTTGTTTCATTTTTTAATGAGATTGCCATAGAGACGGAAAAACTATCCTCGTAAGTGGTTTCATTTTTTAACGAGCTTGAAATTAGAAAACTATGCTCAAGTCTGGTTTCATTTTTTAATGAGCTTGAAATAAGAAAATCATGCTCATATACCTCTGTTTCATTTTTTAACGAGGTTGCCTCAGAGACGCAAAACTTTCCTCGGAGTCTCTCTTCTTGATCATGGATTCCAAGAGGAAAATGCTCCAGAATGACACCATGTCAAAGGACAAAACTTAGTCATGGCTTCCAAGAGGTCTTCACTAGAAGGAAGAAATACATTTTGGAAGGACACCATGTCGAGGGTTGCGACAGTAGTAAAGAGATCAATCTCTAAATACCCTATCGAAGAGATAACCATATCAACTACCGAATCTGAGTCACCTGAAGTTGAAGCCATGGGAGACAACGCCACATAATTTACCTGTGGTAGGGGTGATAACGTCAGCATATAAGAACCATTTAGGGAGGCAATCCAGTCAGGATCAATGAATGAAAGTTGATCAAAAGTCACAATCCTTTCATCGTGAGGGAAAGATATCACACGAAAACGAGTGGACACAATAGATTTCATGGCATAGACATAATCCTGCCCAAGGAGTAAAGAAAAACCCAAGGGGTCTTGGACTACCATGACGTCAATAAAGACAGTTTTCCTTCACAAAGTTACAAGAAACTAAGGAAGGGTCCCTAAAGGTTGACTAGTTCTTCTGTTAAAAGCTAACAGATTCTGCGTAACCGATGCAAGTGGAGGACAACCCAAAGCTTTCCAAGCAAAAGAGGACAAAACACTAACGGATGCACCCATCTATCAGTGTCTGAGGAATGTCTCGACCAAAAACCTGTACTGTAATCTGTAAAGGAATGTGAGAGGGAAGATGAGGTCCAGTTAGCATACCCCAATCAAAATGGATGGCCTCATAACTTGGAGGGGGTTCCACGGGAGAAGGAGAAATAGCCCCCAGCATGGTAGATTCTGTATCAATGAGAAAAACATGGGCAGTATCGGGTTTACTCTCTAGCGGGAGAGTAGGATCGACTGATGGAGAGATCAGATCGACCACTTGGGTTTCATTATCCAAGGGGAGAATGGGGTCGACAAGTGGAAATGGATCGACCACTTGGGTTTCACTCTCTAACAGGAGAGTGGGATCGACCGAGGATGAGATTGGATCAACCACTTTGTCAACTGGTTCAATTAAGGTCGTGACCAAATTGACCACTTGATCAATCGAACTGACCGATGGGGGAACCAAATTGATCATTCCATCAACTATAGGGGGGTCAAAAGTAATCTTGTGATAAGCAGCTGGAAGTTGAGGCTGTGAAATAGTCATGTCTTCCAGTAATTTTGAGGCTTCATCCATACGAGGGCAAAGGTGAGTGAGATGAATCCCTTTGGATAACATACACAGGAACTTGACTCTACTTTTCTTCTTCTCAATAGTATCTTGATTAGTTGACGGGAGGTCATCAACATGTTGTTCACAGGCTAATGACATGGGTTGGTGAGGGTGTGTGGACCAAGCTTCTATAACCTTGGATAGACCAGGGAAATCTTTAAGAAGTGGCTACCCTTACAAATATTGCAAGGGTACTTGGGTTTACGAATTGTTTGGGTGATCTTGACATCATCAACACTCCCAGCACGATTAACAGTAACTGGTTGTTTTCCAACATGTGTAGCAGTAGTTGAAGGTTTTGATCCTCGCTTATTTTTCTTCTTCTTATTCTTCCTTTTCATCTTCTTCTTATCCACCGGGTTACTAGCTTTAGAGCTTTCACTTGGTGAAGAAGATGAAATGGGAGAAGAGCTTGGAAGTGAAAAATAAGAAGAAGATCTTACTGGTGAAGATGGGGGAGGATCAACATGAGGTTGATGTTCTTGGGAAAAAGTTCTTACGAACGAAGCACTTACTGCATTTGGGATTACCTAAGTGGAAAACAACCACACCAAAAATCCAATAGTGAGACCTGGAAGGCTCAAAGTAGCGATGTGAGGAGGACCAATGTTTCCATAAGAAGGAAAAACAAAAGGTTTCCATGGAGCAGGGGTTCCTTCATTGGTCATTTCAAGAACTGACACCATATAAAACAAATCCAACCAAGAGTCTGTTAGGGAAAACAAACAACACACTCTAAAAATCTAGGAAGCAAGCAAACAAACATAACCTTCTCATAATGAGCACACTAATTGTTGATGAAATCCAACGTTGCAGGAACAAAGTAAGAAGGAGATGAGATAGAGTGGGTGGAAAAGTTACGTTGACGATCTGCTTAACAGACTTACACCCTGGTGCAAGCTCCCACACAATCGTGGGTATACCCTCCAAGGAGCCCGAGTAAGTTTGGCCAAAGTCAATTCCAAGTACTGTGAAGACTTGCCCCTCCACAGTTACCTCGTGTAAAGAACCTAGAGAGATAGGCCACTAAGGTTACCAATTACTACAGTGATTCCTAGGGAAACAATCGACAATCCGATCCACGCGCAAAGGCAGGGTATCTAGCCTGAAATCAACTCGAAAGGCTTCCACTCATAATTGTGGGTATACCTTCAAGTGAACCCTATAATATGCGCAATCTCTACACCAAGACCAACAAAGCAGGGTGAGTAACTCTACCAGTCTTAATGCGACCTCGTGATTGACCCTTGTGTGAGAAGGGCTTCCTAGGAAAAAATGTAGTAAGTGGATTTAACTCTCCCTATCACAAGATACTATGGTTGTTTGCAGCTTTGGAAAGTTATCTTTCACACCTATTCCAAAACCCTATGACTAATCTAATGTAGGTTTTCTACCAAAAAAGATAAAAATGTTTAATCAATTTTTATAAGCACTTTATTTTATGGTTGTTGTTACTAAAAAGGAAAATGGCGTGGACAATATGGTGTTTTGATCGACTCGAAAGTTATGCAAAGAGATGAAAATGCATTATTTTCATTTCGATGAAAGCTATGCTACGAGAAGGAGAAAACATTTATCATTCCCATATGCACGATGTCCCAAAATTGATTAAACTCATCAATATCAAGATTCTTAAGAAATGAGAAGTATAAAGAAAGGATGCCCCCAATCTAATATAAAGCAAGAAATTAAATCTTTTTGTTTCAAAAATTTCACTAAAATCAATAATGAACTTTCTTAAAACAAAGAAACCCAAACTAAAATTTTTCTTTTAAAGCGAACTATTTAGAAGAAATCTAATCTCTCCCTAAACAATTCTAAAGAAAACACATGCTTTGTAATTGAAAGACACTCAAAGTAAGAGACTAATCCTTCAAAACCAAACAAAGCAAAGATGGATAAAAGCAACTCAAAGAATGTCAAGCAGGCTGTAAACATATCAATATAGACTCCAAAAGTTCAATCCAGCTGATCAAAGTAAAATTGGGCATCAAAATATAACAAGACCCAATCCAAAAACATTTACAAACAAGTTCGCATCCTAGCAGTAGAGTACAGTGTGAGAATTAGGTATTCGCGTGGGCTAGACACTGGTAGGGTGCAAGAAGTTCGCACTGGATCTAACAACAGGGTGCAAAAATCAATGGTTTTCATAGGTTGTAGAGAGGTACAATGCGAGAATGTCTGTAATCAAAGAAAATTTTCAAAAAGGATAGGGAATCTAAGTGAACTTCTAGGTCCAGAGAGTCTGGATGGATATCCCATAGACTCAAAGACTAGAAAACAAGCAATCAAAGAAAGGGAAACTAGACTAACTAGGAAACAATCCATTCCCTAGTGGAGTCACCAATTTTTTTATGGGATGAATCGGTAGGTGCGGACACTAACTAATCTCCCTAGATCCACCTAGATCTAGAACAAAACACACCAGAACATGATGCTTTCCTTAAGTTTGAAATATTGAATTTACTAACTAAAGAGGGATAGCTGAAATACCATTTAAACGTCGCTTTCTCTCGCCATCACCATCCTAGCTCCGTTCCAACACTCATACAATGATGATCCTGCAAAAGAATGCAACCAACCAAAGTGATAGTAATAACATAAACTCAATATAAACCTATGTATGTTATCAAGGAATCATACAATAAAACACAACANATGATAATATTGACAATCTATCTTGACAAAATGGCTCATCTAGCCAAGCTAACAATCTCCAAAGCTCAATCCAATCCAAGCTAATCCCAAAAGCTACAAAGCTAAAAGATAATCTCATCCAAGCCAACTTTCTCCATGAGAGCTCCTCTCCTTTTATAAGATGAAGAGGATAAGGTGAGTATGTTAGGATGATCCCACCAAATCATGAAAGCGAGTAAGATCCAAACCATTCAGATGCCACCTCACCATGGAAGTTTCTCCTTCTAGAAGCATCGAGAAGATGCTCGTTTTTCCCACATATGATCATTCTCGTACCCTGCTTATATAGAAACCTGCAAACCTCTCACAACCCAGCTATGGTTCAGCCTGCAAGAATCGGGCATTCTCACACCCTGCCTATATAGAAACCTGTGAGCATCCTCTTTAATAGGGTTTTTACAAAGGAAAATGCAACTTCTTTTCTCAGGAAAAGTTCTTCTCCCTTCTTTTTTCAGGAACTCAGGCCACTGACCCCTCTGAAGGAAACATATAGGTTTACATCATTAATGGTCATAGGGATGAAGAAAAAAATGTGTAACAACTTGGCTTCTTGGCAGGAACATTTTGATTCCCCCAACGATCATAATACACCTCTGATATTCCTCTTCTGTGATGGAATTAACTTGTCATCATCTTCATTCAAATGGTCTACAAACCCACATGAACATTCACCTATCAACACCCCTTGCTGATCTGAACTCACTTCTGAGCTCCTGATATTTTCAGACAGTCTCATTCTAATTCGCTTGCCCACCTGGCATTCTAATTATCTGCTCGACTGACAACTTATGAGATCCAGTGATCTCACTGGATTGTCCACATGGCAATCTAAACTTTCATCACTTCCCCCCTAGCAGTATATGAGATCAATCTCTGACCTCTTCTCATTTCCCACCTGGAAAACTTAAAGTTCATTCTTCCCTCTTGGAAGTTTATGAGATCTTCAACTGATCTCATATCATTTCCCACCCGACAATATGAATTTTCATCTCTTCCCTCCTGACAGTTTATGATACCTTTGAATGATCTCCCTTCATCATCACTGAGGGTTCTTCCAACTTCTAGTTCACAGATGTAAACCACTTCCTCCTCTGTGTCACTGAGGTTTTCAATTTCCCTCAACCAACTCCTCAACTCTTGTTGTTTCCTTCTGGCCAATAAATTTTGAATAGGCCATTTTACCTTCCTATTCAGAGGCCATTCCTACCTCTAGTGTACCTTTGCCTCCTATTGCATCTTCAATGCTAGCCTCTCCATATTTTCCCTTATCTCAATGAGCTCCAGATCCATATTTGTGTTGCCTTTTTGTTTATGGTCCTTTCTCCGACCACGTTCATGGCCTTCAATAGCCATTTTCACCTTCTTCTTTCCCTCTTGGCAAGTCTGTGGATTACCCTGCATTCGAGAGCATCTCCAACTTATCCTATAGCTCACCTGGTTGTCTGCTGACTATTGTGGACTTGCAACAATCCTTCACACGGAGTTTCAGTGCTCTGTCTCCTCCTTCACCTATTGTCCTAGGCACAATTAACTCTCTGATACTACTTGATGTAGTCAGACTATCTCCTTTCACTGTATCTCCTTTTTCTGTTGTCTACAAACAAATAAATAGTCTTCCCCTCTATCTTCTTTTGCCTGAAATCTACAGACAAAAATCAGCTCTGATACTACCTGGTACAACCCCCCTCCCCTCCTAGGGGTTCTGCGACCTCCCGGTCTAGAATCTTTCAGCTTGTTGAGTCAGATCAACCCTTCAGGATCCTACTTGAACCCAAATTAACTTACATAGGTCCCCTTTCACTTCTGGTGCTAGTCCTGTGATACTTGTGACCTCTTTCTGCGCACTTCTGAAATGTCAAATTTCAGGCACTATACCTTTTTTCATTAGCCCCTTCCTGCATATGGCCCTGGGATATGACCTCACGTAAATATGTGATTGTGGGTGTGGACTAGAGTGGTTTGAGACCACACCACTTTTCTCCCTGCAATTCACCTCTAGTTACCATGTATCCCTTTCCCAATACCGTGGTTTCAATTGCAGCCCGCTCTCAGATTTTTAACGTCCGAGCATGTTCTAGCCCTTCAATCCAGCTTGACCATCGATCTTCTGACCTAGATGGTGTTCCATGATCAACGACTAAGATCTGTTCTCTTTTCCTACCTTCTCTCCTCCTTTCACGCATGTTCCCAAGTCACCATGATCTGTCGACACGTACCCCCCTTTCAAATCAATGACTACGGTTGATTCACCTTTCAAGCTTTGGGAGTTTCATCTTTCAACTCTCTCCTTCCTCTGCATGACAATCTTCTGAAGTGAAAGATCTGCTGACACCTCTCTCTTTCAGTCAACGGTCATGATGGAGTTTTCCTTTCGGCCTTCGGGAGTTTCAACTCTCAACTCCTGCTTCCTCCTTATGACAATCTTCCGAAGTGGAATATCTACTGACACCTGTCCTTCACAAGCAGACGACTCATATGAAATTTGGCTCTCTGGCCTTCATGATTTCTTGTTCAACACCTCCTCTTTCTTCCAGAGCGATTTCTCCAAAATGGTAGATCTTTTGCCATGTGTCCTCTCCAAATCAATGGCCCTAGTCTTTTTCAGGACTTCAACACCTTTCAACCGAGACCAGATCAACAGCCTTCGGCTCCCTTCTTTATCAACGGTCAAGATTCTACTTCAGGACTTCGGTTCTTTCACCCTATGCTTTCCTCTAAAGTGTTCCATACCCCGAGTTATAGATCTGGCTTCATGCATCCACCTCAAATCAACGGCTCTCGTCTACTTCGGGACTTCGGCCTTTGGAAGTTTCAACTTCTCCATGCTCTAGTTTTGTCAGAGTGCTTCACCTGGAGCACATGATCTATCGACACATGCCTCACTCAAATTTACAGACCCCGACTACTTCGTCTATTCGGGATTCGACGATTTCAAACTCTCATCCTTCGCGTTCTCCTAGAGTTCTTTCACATAGAGTTCACAATCTGTCGACGCGTGGCCTTTTGGATCTGACGGTCCAGATTCACTTTGAATCTTCGATCTTATTTCACCTAAAGACAACAGATTTTCACCATGTACCCTTTGGATCTGACGGTCTAGACTTCTCTTCGACTCTTCGGATCTTCGACCCTTCGGCTCTTTGCTCTTTGGCTCTTCGGGATTTGACTTCTCGGCTCTTCGGCCCTTCGGCTCTCTGGCTCTTCAGCTCTTCAGGCTTCAAGAGTTTCAACTCCTCCGCACTCATTCCTCCCAAAGTGCTTTCATATAGAGAGTCTGATATGTTGACACGTATCCCCTTGGTGATGAATGACCGTAATCTATTTCGGCTCTTTGGCAATTTCACCTTTTCCATAAACACAAACTTTTGAAGTGCTCCCTCTCCATATTTGTAAGTCTTGCACCATTTGTCTCCCTTGGTGATGGACAGTCCCTAATCACTTCGAGACTTCGGGACTTTGACAAGTCAGTTCTCTTTTGCACACAAGGGTTAAATCTCGTTCACGTTACCTTGATCATACAATTGTCGATCCTCCACACCCAAATCCGATGGCTGGGACCTGTTATTCCTTGGCACTCTCCTTCGTCTCCCTGGATGCTGATCTAACGGTCCGGATTTCTTCCAACAATAGATCCAACGGTTGTTGTTTCTCCTACTTCTGAGATTTCTATTTCTTCTAACTTGGAAGACTTTGTAAGTGTTCAAAAGCTTGGGCCCTTGAACTTTCTCTTGCGAACCTGACTATCTTGGGTCTCTTCACTTCTAAAAGCGTTATCTCTTCTGATCTTTTCAATTTTATCAGTCTCTTAAGGGTCACGACCCTTCTTCTCCCTTCAAAGGGTTCTTATGCCCTCCTGGAAACCTCTCCCTCAAAGCACTCCTTGCTGAGCATTTTCTACATAGTTTTCAACAACTCTATGAGTATCTTCCTATGATACTCTTATCCCTAAACTCAAAAAAGAGTTCTCTTTATGCAAACTTGCATTTGCTCAATGCTCACCTGGAAGAGCTCTACAAAAATCTTCATGAGTCTGTCTCTATGTGATTCCTCTACACAGTTTATCCTCTAAGGTATTCAACAACATTGAGGTTTTTCCCCAAGTTGATGTCACTCTGAATTGAATCTAGAGCCATCAACCTGTCAGCCATTAAAGGCGACCTTATCTTCTGCCTGTATGAAGGCATGGCTTGGTCTTCACTCAACCTTACAACATCAATCCCTATAGGATTATATTTCAAATTTAAAAATGGGAGGGTCAGTGTCTCTCCCTTTCTCCAATGTGTGCCTATGTGTTGGCTTGTTGGCACATCTGTTGATGTGGAAGGATGCTCCTGCATCACTTTTATAAATAAGCATCTAGAACTACTCAAGCACTAAGGAAAACACTTGTCTAAAGGGGAGGGGCATGTTAAGCCCTAAATCGCGGCACATTACGCCTTAATTGGGGCATATTACATTATTATTAATATTTTATTTATGTAGGCTTGGGTCCATTAGTTGTAATTGTACCTCCTAGTCTCCTATTTATACCAAGGAGACCTTTCCATTTCGAATCATATTGTATTTTTGAATACATATGATGTATAAGGAGGTTTCCCCCTCGAAGAGGCTTATTATCTAAATTTATCTCTTTGTCAAGGCATTGAGTACTTATTCTGAGGTTTTTGTGCTATTTTGATATTTGGTTCTTAACAAATTATTGATGTAAAATTTGTTGGCTTGAGAAGATGAAGGTGCATGATCGGTTACCCGACACATTTATTATTGTTGTATTTGAAATATGAGTGCATGATTGGTTGTACCTGACACCCTGCGTTTATAGTTCTTGTTCTTTGGCAAGAAAGCATGAATCATTAAGTTTTAAAATGGGCAAAGGAGGAAAAATACTTCAAATTGGTAATCATGAAACTAACTACTAAAACAAGAACTCAATGATGCTTTGCAAGAAATAGATAGGTTACAAAAACAAAATCATTCCATGATGGGAAAAGTTGTAGAAATCAGATCACGAGATAATGAACTTTATCATGAATTTGTTAGTTTTGCTACACAACGCATCGACGCATTAGAAGAAAAGTTGAAATCACTAGATCAATATGTAGATGATATTTTAAAAATTCAAGATCAAAAGGACAAATTGATAGAATCAATGCATCAATATTTATTGGCAAAGGAAAATGTGTTGTTAGCACTCGAAAGTGAAGTAAAACAATTAAAACAAGAGAAAGTGAAGTGTGATGTTGTTAAGGTTAGAATTCACTTCTAGATTGTAACAGGAGTAGAGCCCAACACCCATCAGTTTTATATGTCATGATTTTATAAAAAGGGGTGATCGATGGAGGATGAACTCGGGACAATATAGCTTAACTCAGAACTCTAGACTAGGCTATGCATCAATATGTGAGGTCTTAATTCAACTTCAGACAGTAAGTTGAGTTTAGGGTGAGTAGGAGGAAGACTTCTCTGAGAAATCACAAAGGTCTGTTGTGAGCATCAAGCTTCCAACAGCCTGACGAGGAAGAAAATGAATTCAGGAACTTCTTGCATTCAAATCACAAGAACATTAAAAGAAATCACAATAGCATTACCATAAAACATTTATATAATGTTGTCACAATGCCTCAAATGAATCAGTCAATATGAACTCTTTCAACATTAGACGGAAACCAGATGAGATAAGTAAGTTGACTATCATTAAACCAAAAGTATCACATATCTATACATAACCAGGGAAATCAGTGCTTCCTTAAAACTTTACAATAGGGAGCTTAGCTCTACCAATGATCTTTACAAAATATGAAAACTGAGTATATATACTAAGAGAAATTCTCCTATAATAGCAGGAGGGTAGCTGAGCCATTAAAGACGCAACTAGACTGTGCAGGCTCTTCTAATCAGATGAGGACATCAGATCGGCATGGATCTCAGGAAATCTCTCAACAAAGCGACCTTGGGCAAACTGCCTGCCATAACCTCCATGCCTTACATTTAAGGAGTGAAGTGAGGTTTCAACCACCTCCTACTACCTTCATTTACTTTTTATAGGAATCAATATTGAGGCCGAGTTGAATTGGCGCCTGGAGGACACACCGACCCCTTCTGTAGCTAAACCCAGCTCTATGGTCCTACTTCATAAGACCCCGTGGCTATGACCATGCACCTATGTTTGGAATGCTTTGATCTATCCATGATTGACGGTCCTGATTGTTTCGGGACTCTCGCACCGGGGATTCACGATTCACCTCCTTTCCTTTTCCCTAGTGCCCAAACTTGCGAAATGGCCATTTCAAAATTCAATGGTCGGATGGATTTTAAAAATGATAGCCATGATATATTAGAACCGATGGCCACAATGATCCCTTGAAGGCCCAAAGTCGTTGGCCCTATCCTCGATATGATTGGGTGCCAGGACCGTGGGCCCAACCCCTAGGGGCTTTCACCATTTCGTGTATCGACGGTTGGAGGGAGCTAACCCTTGTTTTTCGAAGTCTCAGTAGCTGAAACAACGATTGAACCTAATCGCACGCCACATAGCCCTGAGGCCAGACGACCCATATCTTCTCTGATGTGGGAACCCCACCTAGCCTGGATCTTTTGCCACACATCCTTCAAACTGGACGGCCATGATTGCTTCGGTGCTTTCACTTAGACTCTCCTAAAGCGCCCCTTCTATAGCTCAGACTTGCGCCAAGTGTCCCTTAGATGGACGACTGAGATCTTTCCTTGATTGACGGTCCCGATTGTTTCGGGGTTTTACGCACCGGGGATACATGATGTATCTTTTTTTCATTCTCCCGGTTGCTCAATCTATGAAACCATGTATTTTCTCCATGCATCCCTTGGATGGATGGTTCAGATCACATCGACGCTCTCACTTTCATAATCTTGAAAGCCTCATGTCCCCCTTATTAGGCCCCACCTTTCCACAGATGTATGGGCCGAATAGGTTTAACGTCAAATAATTACATAGTTGTAACAATATTGATTTCAGAAAATTCACTAATTTCTTCTATATTGAGAAAATTAGTAAAATTCATTAATTTCCTTAATTGAGCACATTCGCATATAGATTTATCCACAAATAATAAAATTTTATAACAAAATAAAACAAATACACAATTTTAAATACCTGGGTCTGATGCTAAACCTCCAGTTGTTCGCTTTCCTTGTTGACCGCTGCTGCACTATGTAAACACTGCCCAAAACCTAGTTCCACCCTGCCAACTAGGTAGCTTCCTAGCTCCAGGATATCATATGGATATCCTGGCCCCCATGCCCAAAACCTCCAGCAACCCGGTGCCTATACTGAACCTTCCTGACTACAGAACTCCACTCTCCTCCCTGCCAATCCAAGAGAGCCCCAAAATCAATCCCCCCCATCTCCCGTAGAATCCTCCTCCCGTAACCTCCTTCCCCTCCATATTCCTCCTTCACCCACTTCACCCTCCGTCATTACTCTCCTTATCCACCCATTTATTACCATATCCCCTCCTAATTAATATCTTACCCCTTTGACTTAATATCTTATCCCTTTGAATTAATATCTTATCCCTTTTTGTGTATGTAACTCTTTTTTTTTAATTTAAACAATATAACTTATTATCCCTTTTAAATTTAATACCCAAGTTATTGAATATAATAGGTAGTTAATTAATTAATCAAAATTATAACCTTTAATTAATTAATAAATATTTAATTAGTATCTTTATACCAATCTTGTTTAATCAATACCATGTTAAGACAATTAATCCCCTAATTAATTTTTACTTAATAAACCTTAAAC